>MNCI01035869.1:1326176-1361846 GCA_015680685.1 Gnetum montanum
TTTGAATGAATCTTATAATCCATAATATCTCAGATTATAATTATGGATTATTGCTCTAATTATAATAATATCATAACATTTATTGGATTCCACAATAATTATACTATAATAATTATGAATGAGGTGTTAGCATCATTTATATCTTGTCCATTGTAACAATAATGTCAATATACAAAAGCCCGTGATATAATAATAACATTATTTATGCATTTGTAATGTGATTTTTTATATCTCCATAAATGAATATGCATTACAAATATATGTTGCAATGCCAATTTAGTTTGATCTCTTCGTATTCCCTCACCCGCATGCGCCACATGCATGGGAGTTAAAGAATCAGTGCAAGAGAGTTGAATCTCTACTCGATTAATGCCCCCTAATCCTTGAGCTTCCCATTCATCTCTTTGTATTCCCTCACATGCATGCACCACATGCAAGGGAACCAAAGAGTCACTATAGGGGAGCCGAATCTCTATTCAATTGACGCCCCACAACCCTTGGGCTCCCCATTCATCTCTTCGTATTCCCTCATGTGTAGGGCCCGACGTGGATAATAATGAATATTTATTATTATAAACAATGGGTAATATTGAATATTTATTATTATTATAAATGATGATGATTATGGTTACAATGATGGTTATAATCATGGCAATGGTTAAGGTGATGACAATTACGGTGTGATGCAGTATTTAAAGATATTGAACTTAGGCATTGTGTTACAAAATTAAGAGGTGAAATATTGGAATTCATGCATTTTTAGACACATGGATTCTGTTGCTATTAGTCCCAATAGAGAAAGTGAAGAACACTTTCTTCAAGATCAGCAACAACAACCATCTACTGCAACAAGTAGTGCAACAACTATCTATTGAAACAAGTAATGCAATCTCTGCTTATATGTGAAGATGCAAGGGTAATGCTTACAGTTAACCTTTGGCCTAAAGTAGGATTGGTGAATGGTGCACTTGACATGATTCACAGTATTATGTATCCTTAAGGTAAATAGCCACCTACATTACCATTATACTTTATTGTTGATTTTGACTCCTACATTAGATGTGCCTTTGATAATGGTAATCCTCATCAGGTGTCAATTGTACTTGTGGTCCAAGGAGCATCTCATCAGTCACCATTATGGTTAGCATGGGCCATGACTATTCATAAATCTCAAGGAATGACAGTAGATAAGGCTACTATTCACATTGGTTCAAGAGAAGTTATGGGTCTAACGTTTGTTGTATTATCTAGAGTCAAGACCATTGATTCTTTAAAAATTTATCCTCCTTTTCATGTGCAAAGATATAGAAATATTTCATATGCTAAACATCTCCAAAGTAGAATTGCACAAGAAGTTTGTTTTGCTTAGTTGGAGAATTAGGCATATTGAGTTCACACTTATTATAGTATTTTTCCTTTTGCTCAGTCCTATTATACAGCTCTGTAATGTTTGTTGCAATAATTGTGTAATGTATTTCTTCATCAACATATATGAAATATATAAACTTTTATTTTAACTAATTGATGTTTACCAGTATATTATTTGGAATGCAAATAGTGATAATAACTTTAAAAATAAAAAAATAATTAAATTCTACTCATAGCCCACGAAACCACTCCACAAGAGAAATTACGGGTTTAATGTTTGTTGCATTATCTAGAGTCAAGACCATTGATTCTTTAAAGATTCATCCTCCTTTCCATGTGCAAAGATATAGAAAAATTTCAGATGCTAAATATCTCCAAGTAGAATTGCACAAGAAGTTCGTTTTGCTCAATTGAAGGATTAAGTATATTAAGTTCACACTTATCATTGTATTTTGCCTTTTGCTCAATCCTATTATGCAGCCCTATAATGTTTGTTGTAATAATTATGCAATGTATTCCTTCATAAACATATACAAAATATATAAAATTTTATTTTAACCAATTTATGTTTACTAGTATATATTATTTGGAATGCAAATAGTGATGATAACTTAAAAAATAAAAAAAAATAATTAAATTCTACTCATAGCCAGCAAAACTGCTACACAAGAGAACTTACGGGTCTAATGTTTGTTGCATTATCTAGAGTTAAGACCATTGATTCTTTAAAGATTCATCCTCCTTGCTATGTGCAAATATGCAAAAAGATTTCAGATGCTAAACATCTCCAAAGTATACATGTATAGGAAGTTCATTTTGCTCAATTGGAGGATTAGGCATATTAAGTTTACACTTATCATTGTATTTTGCATTTTTCTCAATCCTATTATACAGCTCTATAATGTTTGTTGCAATAATTGTGCAATGTATTCCTTCATCAACATATACGAAATATATAAACTTTTATTTTAACTAATTTATGTTTACCAATATATATTATTTGGAATGCAAATAGTGATGATAACTTAAAAAATAAAAAAAAATAATTAAATTCTACTTATAGCCCGCGAAACCGCTCCACTAGCTTAGATATATATATATATAAATTGGCCAAGATGATTTAAAAAGAAATGATGTTAACCAAGCTCGACTACTGGACGAGGTAACAAGATAACTAAAAACGGAATTACTCATCCCTCATTTGTTTCTCTATCACTTACCCAATTTAGTTTTACCATCTCAATCAAGTTTGCTCTTTTTTTTTTCATGGTGTTTTTGAGAAATAAATCTGTTGCATAAATAATACTCAAAAATGTCATGAACAAATAAAGAAAGAGCAAACTTGACTGTGAGGGTAAAACTAAATTGGGTAAGTGGTAGAGAAATAGAGGAGGGATGAGTGATTCCATTTTTAGTTATCTTGTTACCTCGTCCAGTCGGGCTTGGTTAACATCATTTTTTTAAAAAATCATCTCGGCCAATTTATAGATATATATATATATATATCTAAGCTAGTTTACTTTAAAGGTATTTCTAGAGGTTAGTGTTGTCATTCTATGTTGGTCTTGATAAAAAGATATAATTTTTTAATAAAGTGAATTTGTTAGCAATTATGCATGATTTTTAATCATAACTAATGAAATTAAAATTATCAATCATCCTGTTTAAAAATAATTCAAATGGTAGAAAATTCATATTTATGAGTTTTGATATGCATAGAATTCATATTTTAATTAACAAGTGTGGGAATGCAATTTTGTTCCAAATCATTAAACACACATAATTTTAAATAGGAATTCTATGTTAACCCTAAGGTTAACATTTTTGAATTCCAAAATTCAAAAAATAAATACTTGGATAACTTTATCAAAGAAAAAAATTAGAAAAATTAAAACAAATTTACATACAAGATTGATGTTCATAGTAATTTTGTTGTAAATATTTAATAAAAAAATTATTAATTTGTAAAAATTAGAATGTCATTTTGTAAAAAAGCATATTGTATACTTTTAAATGTAATTTACTATTAGAAAAAAAAAGTTAATAATAATGTAGAGAATCATGTTTTAATCAAATTAGTATTTAGGAAAAGTACATTTCTAATTGAATTTTGCAAATTAATAACAATGATAATAGAGATAATTACATTACTTGTAGAATCATTTAAATTTGTAAAAATTTCCTTTAAAGAAATTAATCACAAATACAACAATTTGTAAAGATTCAAAATCTCATTTTATAAGAAGATAATGGTATATTTTTCAATGGAATTTTGTTATCCCAAAAATAAAAGTTAATAATAATGTAGAGAATTTCATTTTAATCAAATTGGTATTCAACAAATGTACATATTGTAATGAAAGATTAGCTACCAATGACTCATATACATCATCAAGAAGAACAAAATCAAATATCTTAGTTGCATCAACATTAGTAGAAGAAGGCATCACAACTTTTTTCTTGCCAGCTTATAAGTTTGCAATTTGAGAATCAACAAAAATTTCTGGATCGATAAAAGATGCAAAAATTTCAACATTAGTTGAAGAAGATGGAAGTAATATAGAATTCTCCATAAGGAAATTCTAAAAATTTCAAATCTACTAGAAAAAAATAAGTAAGAAAAATCATATTTACTAAAAAAATTAGATTCAGTGGAAAAACATCAAATCTACTTAAAAAATTAGATTTAGTGGAGAAACATAAAATTCATTGAAAAAAAATTAAAATGAATAAAAATTGTAGGTAGATTGTTGGGGGGATGTTGGAACCTAAAATAATTAAAACATAGGTATAATTTCAGTACTACCTACTAGAATTAAAATTATGAACTCGTAAGACCCATGCCACTAGGCTAATACCTTATTGTTAAAATTGTAGGTATATTGTTAGCTATAAAGAGGATTTTTTATATGGAATAATGAAAAAAAACACTATTTTCTTTAATATTGTGTAATGGTAGTTTTTTTATAGGTCATGTATCATGGATTCTATTATAGGAGCTAGATGAGCTATTGTTTCATTGTTCATAGGTTCAAGGGTGTAGAAGAACTTTTGTAGGGAAAATCATTGCTATTACAATGGTATGGATCTTAGGTTTATTATGTTAGTTTGTATACAAGGGATATAGATATGGAGTGATTAGTGAAAGTATTTTATTTCTTACAAGTCATGGGTTCAATTATGCTATATAAAATTGACTTTCTTTTTTGGCTATTGAAAGGCCATCAAGCCTAAGGGGTGAGGGAGGTGTTGGAACCTAAAATAAGTGAAACATAGATATACCCCAAGATATATGGTCCAATTAGAAATTTATACAACTCAACATTTCATATAAGAATTGAACCCATGACCTAGAGCCTCCAAATCAAGCATGAGGGGTGAGGTAAGCTAGTTTATTTTTTTTATGGGTCATGGGTTCAATTATGTGTAAAATGGGTTAATAGAATATTTTTAAATTTGATGTTACTATATGCTAGGTATTAGGCCAACCATCATGAGGTGTTCACAAAAAATTATTATAACATTAATAGTTACTTATGCAATGTGTAAATGTTGTGCTTGTCCTATAAGGTATTGCAAGGAAAATTATTTAATTTAATTATATTTTAAACTATATAAAAATAATAAAATAATTCATTCTCCACCATGGCAACATGGGTATCTTTTATACTGCATGTATTATATGTATCAAAGCACTCTTTATATTTTTTTTGAACATAACAATAATATATAAGTAAATAATGCAATTCACTTACACATCTTTTTTAGTGCCAATGACTAAATTGTTATATGTTAGGAATGATACACTAATCATGATCTCAATTGAGAGTATTCCTACCATTTGATTGGTTATTTTGAAGATATGATCTAATCAAAATCACTAATGGAATCATTTCTAATTTCTTAGAAATAGATATTCAAAGGATTGTTGCACTACATTTTTTAAAAATGATAAATCTCAATAATATTAGATTTGGGTAATTTCTTAATAATCATAATCATTGATAAACTTATAAAATAAATGAAGATTGCTAAAAATATCCCAAAAAATATTTATGATTTTCTTAGTGAATCAAAATTAGGTGGTGATAACTTTAAAATCATAACATTGACGTTCCCTATTAATATTAAATAAGGTTTTCAATTGTAGAAGATTTTGAATCAGTAGCTAAAATATTCATTTAGCATTCTAATATATGGAATTACATATTTATATTTTAGGATCTATATCCAACCAAATATTGATGATACAATGATTAATTTAACATTCTATCATCATAGTTTTTAAAATTTATTCTTAGATACAAAAAAATATCTTTGTACATTCATATATATATATATAAACAAATGTCGTTTTAGCTGTAGGATTTCAATTTACAATTCAACCTTGTTTTTCTTTTCTCCTGTTTATATTTCCTTTTTTCTTACCACTGAAAAAGCCATTTTTCAAGGTTAACAATTATTTAGTCATAGTTCCCACTAGTTTCATCATCACCAATGTCTATAATGATAATATTATATTCTATTCCTAAGAATTTATCAACATCATTGACAATAACTTGATTATTTTGATTACATTAGTATGACAAAGTTTGTAGTGTCTGGGAGCCTTCAATAGAGTCTGATGAGTGGCGAGGTATCCCTACACTCAACCATATGAATATGAGCGTTCATGCACGATCCAGTCAAACTTCGTAGATAGACTAGTTGTGGTATCTAGATAATTACACATTGTTCGCAGTTCGCTGTCTTCCCACTTGGACTAGTATTTGCTTTGTCACGTATGGTTTAGTCTAGAGTGAGGTGAATGATGTGATCCTAAACTAATGCTACTCTTAGATATGATGGAAAATAATCTTGTTTAAAGCTAATAGGTAATGAGAAGCATAATCTAAAATAGCCTAAGTGTGATGAGCATCCATCCCTAATTATCCGTATGCATCTCCTAAGTGTACTACTTCTGGGATTACCAGGCATATATTACTTGAGCGCTCCTAGATACACTACTGGGTTACCAAGTAGTACACTTAAATGTTCATAATTAAGTTGTACTCATTTCACAATTAACAATAGGAATAATAAATGATGGTAAAGAAGTATTAATTAAGACAACAATAAATAACAATAACAATTAAGCAATTAAAACTATGGGAATGCTGCAATGATGGAGTAATCTTGATCTTTATTGCCAATCATGTGTGTGTCCAAGTATGTCACACTCAAATAAAGATTCCGTATAATTACAATCATCACACTGCAGGAATGCATTGGGAAAAGAAAGGAAATTAACTACAACTGACAAAAAAAAGACTCTATTCCTACACTTACTTGACTTCCCTTTTTCCTGTGTGCCCAAATGTGTATTTATAAGCTTACACAGGAATCATGATATCATTATCCAGGCTATGGTATCGCATACCTGATATTGTGGATCTGATATCAGAGCCTAGCAATTCATGATTCATCAGAGTCAAATATGATAACCATAGGAGTTAGACTTTGTAATGAGCCTTATGGCCATTTTGCATCATCATCGATGTTGATGACATTTGAGATGAAAATTGGTAGTTTTCCATGATGAAAATATATATTATTCTCTTCACCAACATCAAGGTGTCATTTAACATGAGACAACCTCTTGGAAGAGTTATCTTCAACATCCAAAACTACTATACTATGTATATCCATACACTAACCTATATATATCAAAAAGGATAGTAGGAGAATAGATAAAGCATAAAATAATTTAATAGTAAAGAATGCTATTGAGAAAAGAAGAAAACTTCACTATACCTAACATCAAAGATGATTTGGCATCAGGTGTAAGAGCCAAAAGAGTGCTTCAAAGTATCTAAATGATGTAGATAGAAAGAAGAGGTCTTATCTTCTTATAGGTTTACTTAATGAATTATTGATGATCACATGTCCCTACAAACTATTTGATCATGCATATATTGCAAAATATATGATCAAACAATAGACACATTTATGATGTATGTACTAGTGCTTCTAATAGCATGATAATGGAACCACTAAGATTTGTACATGTTCTTAGGATGCATGCTTACATGAGCATTGCTTTGGTACCTAAATATAACTATGGTGCTTGGCAAATAATGGCATGGCTAAGTGATACTAGAACATTTTACTTACTCTAGGGTGCCTAATCCTAAGTGATTCTAGGATGCTTGACAAGTAGATATACACTAAAAATCACAAGATATCACAAATTTAAATGATTGACAAAATAAATGACACATACAACTCTTGGACTAGTATGTGTCCAAGTCTAACAATAATCATTAGACTAAGAAATGAAAGATATATAGTGTTAATAAGATTTGTTTGAATTTAAGATCCATAAAAAACTATAAATCTAGTTCATTGAGGAAATATGATATTAATAAATAAGAATAATGAACCAGGTGAGGTATACAATTAAAGAAGCCATTGTTATAGTTTTATGTATAAATGCTAGTCATTCAAATGACAAAAAAGTAAATATAGACATATATAGGAAATAAGTATCTTATGTAAAATGTATATAAAACGAGGAGCTTATTTGCAATAATAACCATTGATACATTTACCATAGATAATGACTTATAAGAAAAATGTATAATATTATGTTAACAATTAATCTAGTCATTAAGTATACCATCCTGAGATTTATAAGATGAATTTAGATGATATCAAGAAACTATTGAAAAACTCCTAGCCCTTGAACCAATTGAGTTTATCTCTAACCAAAAACTAAAATCTAGATGGTGTGTATAATTCTATATGTTAGAGCCTATAGAAATAATATTTTTATCTCATAACGACATAATGATACATACATACATCAACAAAAATTTCTCTTCATCATCTTAGCATTATAGTTTATTTATTCATGTAAATTATGATACAGTTGTACTTCTCTTATCTAAAATTGTACATGTTAAGATTGAAAATAATCATAATCTCAACAAGATTTGTGGAAGATATGGTTTCTTCAAAATCACATCCCATACAGATCCTATTGGAAGCAAATGATATCATGGTATCTATTCTAGGTTATCATCATTACCTCTAGTGGAGTTCTTTACTTGAGGCTCTAGCCTACAACTGTAGATGGTAGGTGAAGAGAGAAAATTCAGAGTTTTTTTTTAAGTCATTGTTATGTTTTAGTTAATATATAATATTATTTTTCTTCTCTTTTGGAATGTTTCAAGCTAGATCTTTCACTATCTTCTTCCAAGATATGTATGAGGCATAAATTCTCACCATGACATTATACAAAGTTATGTTATAATCCTTTAGTTGAGTCACGTCTCTTCCCAATTCCTCAAGCTAAGAGTTCATCTAAGATATTTTAGGTTATGTTATTCTAGGAGGATATCCTTAGCTTCCTACTCACTATGAGAATTGTAAAAGTTAAAATTTATAGGATGTAGATGTTGAAATTAATTAAGTAAACTAATGATGAGACTCAGTAACTTACATTTATGACCTTTAGCTTTTATCTAGATAGATAGTTTGATCCTCTAAAGAGCAAGCATAGTAATAGTATGCACTTTTCTCATAGTTAAGGTTATGTATGTATTTCAAGATTTTATTAATCAATGGATTTTTATCATAATCCTCAAGTTAAATGTCCCCTATTAAACATTGGAACATACCCTAGGAATATCTAAACTTCTTATTTAGATCTCTTTGTATTTATTTTCTTGTTTTCCTTGCTTGTTCTATAATTGCTGAAGAACATTACTAATCTTATTTAGAATGGTGTCTCTTTTGATGTGAACATTGATTGAAGCACTCATAATGAAGAATGTTGTTCACAAAGCATCTTCAATAGTTTCATTTATTAAATGCTATTATCTAACATTTAAGAATTAAACTCAGTATCTTCTTTCACATTTTATTTTCTGGTACTAATGCAACAGTTTTTATTAAAAGCTTTATTAAATGGATTCTATGGACTTGCTAGAAATTGGATTACTTTATTAGGAAGTAATTTAATGGCTTATTATGATTTAGTGATCTCTTTAAAAGTTCTCTTCAACCATTGGATGGTAATAGTTGAAGGAATCATGAACTATGTTGGTGTAGGGAGCTTCTTTGGAGAAGTTAACTTCAATGTGTTATGGCTAATCATCTTAGTAGTGAAAGGCTTTAGAGTACTACTTGGAGAAGCTATGAAATTGAAAGCACTAGATGTAGGCTTGAAAGTAGTGGATGTAAGTCTTGGAGTACTAGCTAGGGGCTTTGGTGTGTTGGATGTAGGCTTTGGAGTGGGCTATGGCTATTGTTTTTTCTACTCTATTGACTATAATGCTTGTTGCTACTATGCTGAGACTATTGACTATTGTTGCTAGGAAGGGACTATTTCTTGCATAGGTGGTGCCTCATTTGGATCTTCTTCAATGTCAACAATATTTCTAGTCTTCTTGATTCTATCCTTCATAGTGAGCCTTTCATATGTTGGAAGCTCAACCTACATGATGCCTTCCTAGCTTAGGGTAGTATGGAAGGATGTTACAAGTTGGTCTTAGAATGTATGTTTTTATGAATCTTTGACATCTTGTGATTTATATTCAATGATGATATCTAGTAGAGGTAAACACAAAGCAGTTAGGAATGCAAATGTTGGTCCTAGCTATGGATTGAGAAATTTGAAAAGGAGGGTTGAATAAGTTCCCCAAATCAAAATATTGCAGCCACAAAAATACACCAAAATTTATGTGGTTCTCCAACTTGGATACGTCCACACTTAAAGGGCAGAATCCATGCACACCTCTAGACTTTGTTTCTTTAAAATGTGATTTGAAGGGTAGCATACCCTGTACAAGCATTAAGATTTGCACTAGAATGTTTCATTACTGTGAAACCACTTAACCTTGCAAGGTCCTAATAAACTTAGAATGTGATTTCAAGGATCTCACAACCTTTACAAAATTGAGCTCAACTTCGAAGTGTTTTGATGCTGCAAAATCACTCAATCTTGTAGGATCCCAACAATATTAATATGGATTCTTTCTTACAAAAAGCACATCAACCCTACAGAGATACAAGAAAGAGAGAAAAAGACAAGGAAAGAATATAATTAGATTTATAGGTCTTGTATTTTGAAGCATAGTACCACATACAATGAAGAAAATGATGTGATAATAAAGTACAAGAGTACAATAGCATAGAGTAGACAATGAAGAGATTGATGTGAATGATGCTTGTTACTTTTCCAAGATTTTGGTATCTTTTTATAAACTTGAATTTTTTCCAAACTCCTTAGAATTCATACAATAGTGAAACACCACCAAGAAAATTCATGTTGCAACCTTCACCATTAAACCTAAGGTAAGATCTTATTGTAAATGTGGGACCTGTAGCCCATGAGCTACAATCTTGGATACGCTAACTTTTTGGGGTTAAAAAATGCCTCATAAGTGGTTATTGCCTTACTTTCCAAGTGGAAAAAGTTGTCATGTCTATATTTAGGCTTGGAAAGCTAGAAAAGCTTTGAGAACTACCAAATTTGGTATTTTCATGGGTTTTATATTGGCCACAGTCTCAAATACATTGAAACTACCTACAACCAACATTGGAGTTGTTGGATTTTCATTTTTCCAGCAATGGCTAGCTTAGTTGCCACAACTCTTAACATGGTCCTACAAAGACAACATAGGAGTCATTGGGGTTTTTGTTTTTCCAACAAAGCCAACATAGTTGCAACAAAGCTAGTGTAGTTGCAACAAAGCCAATGTAGTTGTAACAAAGAAAACATAGTTGCAACAAATCTAGTGTGGTTGTAGCAAAGCCAGGGTAGATGCAACAAAGCCAACATAGATGCAATAAAGTGAGCATAGTACCAAAAGTCCATTTACTATTTCTAGTATCTAGTATGGTTTTGATGGCCTTGGGTGCATCAAAACTTGCCACAAATGCACAACTACACTGATATTTATGGCCTATTACAGATGCAAACAATACTAATCTATCAGCAATCATGGTAGAAATTTGCAACCTAAAATTAGTAATCTCATAGCCTATAAAAGTCAAACTTGAACACCTTATTTAGGTTCTGAATCTTTGGCATTTCCATATCCTTTGTAACCTTGAGCACTTGAAATCCATTTGTCATTTGCAAGACTTTTGGAGCAGATTGACATCTATGGGAGTACCAAAGACTCTTAACATAATACCATTGTAACAAAAGTCAAGCACTACCATCTACACCACTAGTAACCAAAGTTGTAGATTCATGTGAAAAACAACAATGAGTTCTTAGCAATTGGACTTTGGAAAGTACCTAGATCATGGAGTTTGACTATAGAACACAACCTGCTAGCTCCAATAGGATTCAAGCTTTATCTAAGCAAGCTTCTTGTGCATTTGAGCACACAATCTATACTCCTTTGAACTTTATACTTTAAGCATCTTGTTGTTTTAATAAAGTTTATAGTTCATTTATTGTGCAAAATTCATTTTTCAAGTTTAATTTTTTTGTGTTTATTTTCAATTGAATTGGTAATTTCATTTTCATATTTATCTCCATTTACACTCTTCAAGTCCTTGGATGATCAGCCAGGCCATCGAGGGCACCTTGGATCCTCTTTCTCAGAGGCCCTTGGGATCCAAGATCAAAACTATTCTAGGCTTGTAATTTTTGATTTTTCAGTGACCAAATTTTCCAGGTGCAATAGTCAACTTCTACACATTTTAAATTTTAAAACTTGCAAAGTATCTACTATCAAACCAACGTTGGTGTTCAAATCCTTGCACATAATATCTAGTGTAGTTGTGGTGTGTGATTTGGGTTTTTGTAGTATTTTCATAGCAGTTGCTAGATTCTTTGAAATCTAGTGTAGTCTATATTGAAAACCTACAAATTTTGATTATTGGAAACCACATTTGGGATCTAGGGGCCAACATAGGTCCATACAAAAACCCAAATCCATCTGGTGTGAAATATTGTAGAAAAGCTAGCATAGACATTTTTAGGACTCCAAAATAGTCCTTGGAAAACCAAAAATTTTTATATTTAATTTTTTAAAACCAATGCACCTCCTTTAGGGGGAAATATTCCTAACTTGGTTTTACCAAGCAAGATCATTTCCCACCACCTATCTTAGCATAGTTGGTTGGGCAATACAATGGTCTACTACACACTCTCTTGCATGGATCCTACTATTAAAGCTAGCGTAGTTGGTGTTACCTACCTCAAATACTATCATACCATTTTTGCTACAACCTACGTCATACCTATAGTTGCAGTTTCAATTGCTTTTCTTGTTATAACCTCTTGCACCTTGGGCAATTCCACTTGATGGAATTTTGGTTTAATTAATTAAGAAATTAAATTAAACACCCCACCTTTCCCCCCTTTGCCAAACTACCTAGCATAGTTGTGGTGGAAAAATTACATTTTCTTATTACCATACAAACCCTCAATGTTATTTTTCAAGATATCTAGTCTATCTTTTAAAAAATAACATTTTTTCTTAGTTGTCCAACAAACCCAGTGTAGTTTCCATAAAGGGAAGATACACCAACAACCTTAAAAAAGCAAACTAAGATTTTACTATCTTTATCACCAACATATTTTTTAGAAAAATACTGGCATATCTTTATAAAACCCAACATATTACAAATAACCATCTTTTTCATATTTAAATTTTCACAACTGTCAAACTTTTCAAAGCCTAGCTTAGTCTTATAAAGCTCAGCTTAGCTTTTTTTGGTCCAACTTGGTTTTGTTGGTACCAGTTCATTCATTTTCACAAATCAACCATGCTACCACTAGACCTTGCATACATGGCCTCTGACTAAGATGTAGTTTACATCTATGACTCGAAGGACACTATAGTTATAGAACAAAGATAATCACTTAGGCAAAGGGGCAAGAATATGGATTTCATGATGATTAATGAGAAGTTCTACAACTTCCTCTATGTCAAGATGCAAGCCAGTCTCTTGATATCATGCTTCAAATCTAATGCTAAGTGCTAGTTTGAAATTGTACACAAGGTTGGAAAAGAATATATCCAATCTCCTTATGACAAAATTTCCCTTACTAAATTTTATTCACATATGCTCAAACAACTAATAGATGTTGAGGAGTTTAGTGAGAAAATTAGCTCAAAGAACCACCAAAAAGAGCATGATGAGTTCAAAGCTAAACTTGAGCCAAATACCTCCATCAGAAGCCTTTTCTAACAATCAACTCCCGAAACCACTACTTCTAGTTTAGCCTCCCTTGTAGCATAGGTGGGACATCTCCTTCAACCCTCTTCCACTCCTATCCATCCTACAATGTTTAGGTCTACACTAATCATCATCACATACTAGGCACAACCTGTGCCTCAGTCTACCTCCTTGTTCTCATCCATGTCCTTTTTGATACAACCTCATTTCATTCACCTAGCCCTAGTGATGTCTATCTCACCATCTCCATTTATCATAGCAGAGGGATGCTCATCAAGGCTTCATGAAACACAAGCCTCTCATACTCCCTTTGCTTCCTTCATACCACTAGTCCCAACTCAAAACTCTTTCTCCTTGTTTAATCCACCTGCAATGGTGGTCACTCAACCCATTCCATTCGTTTCAATACCAATTGCACAACCTTAGACCTCTTAGCTTCCTTCACAACCATCAACACAAATACCATAGCCCATAGGGATGCCCCAAGGCTTAGATCAAGCCTTCCAAATAATCCAATACCTTATTGAAGAGTTGTGGAAACTTAAGGCTAGTATAACTTAGACAATCAAGGTTCTAGACTTTTATCAAGATGATCCTATAAGCCTTAATGTGCCTCAAATGACCTTACACATGAGTATGGTCATATCAAGCTTTTCCAAATACAATGGTGAAGGGGATCCCAACACCTTGGTCACCTTCCAATTTGAGTGCCTCTTTTTGAAAGCTTGGCCACATACGATACTGAGGATTTTCCCCATTTCCCTTAAGGGAAAGCTCTAGATTGGTACTAAACCTTGCCTAGAGGTTCTATCTCTTCCCTTGAGTACTTATTAATCCAATTTGTCAACTGCTTCAGATACAACTTGAAGTTAGATGCCACGTTAGAACATTTAATGAAAGTGAGGCAGGGGCCACTTGAACTAGTTAAGAGGTTCATTCAAAGATGGAATTCAATCCTCAATGAGATTTTAGAGCCTATCTCTAAAATCCACCTCTTAGCCATCTACAAGGGAGTAGTAAATGACTTCATCAAGTCAAAGCTCTACTACTTAGATCCCTGATCATTGAGCCAAGCCTACTCAAAAACTAAGAACATTGAGGAGGTAGTTGAGGCAAGTAACGATCCAGCCTATGTGGCCTATAAAAATCAACATATAAGGAGGGATAGTAATAAAACTAGACAAGAATGTATAATTGTGGCAGCAGTATCAAAAGAGTCAAAATGAGGAGAGAGGCAGGGATCATCATTATGCAACACATCTTCTGACTCATCACAATTGTCCACTTCCTATGTCCCAAATCAACCAAGACCAAAATCTGGATGGAAGGATAGATTTAAGTACACAAGGTCGCCTATGAAGCCCTTTGAGTTTCTAGGATATCTGCTTAAAGAAAACTGTATACAACATAAGCAACTATCTAAGGAGGCTCATAAGAGGCACGATCATCTTTGTGACATAGCTAGAGACCTAACAATAGTGATCAAAGATGATCCAAAGCTATAGTACTTTAGCCTAGATAGGTATTTCCATTATCATCAAATAGTTGGTCATGATACGAATTTTTTCCTAGCATTAAAGAATGATCTCTAGAAGATGATAGAGCATGGAGAGTTGGTGTTGAATGAGCCTAACTCTACAAGCACTAACAACAACTCTTACATTGTAGCCTCATTCACAAAAACCAAATGGTCTAATTCACCTAGGACACTATTTATCATCAAAGTACCATTACAACTCCAAAACACAAAGCCTAGAGACCCCTTCGTCATATGGGTACCACCCCCTTTAGCCCCTAAAAAGCATTTCATCATACGTGTTCCACCTTTAGTGACATCAACTTCACAACCTAGACCACGAGTTACCAATCCTCTAAAGCCTATGGAACCATTTGCTATTTGGGTCCCTCCACCTTCAACAAGAAAAACTGTAACAACCCAAGACCAAGCCCACCTTTAGTGGCCCATAACTTAGAGATTAACAAGAAATCATAATCACAACGACAACAAAATGAACCTGTTGCCAAACCAAAAATAAAGACCACTAAAGGTACCTAATGAGAAAAGTGTTCAAAGCATGTTGACCAACCTAGATCTACACCAAGACTATGTACACCCATAGGCAAGTAGCCCAAGGCACATGCATAAAAACATAAGCCACAAACTCTAGGAAGGATGGAGAAAGTTAAAACCACTAAGGTCGAAAGGTTACAAACCAAGGGAAAGAATTTCCTCACAACAATGGAGCAAGCTAAATGGTCATTGAAACAAAAGAACACATCATTGAACTTGTTTGACTTGGTCATGAACTCTCTTGCTCATAGGAATGCACTAGCTCAAGTGTTGAGCTCTATCCTTGTGAGCAGAGACATGCTTGTTAACAAAGAATCAATCCACTCTATCATTGAGCAAGCTTCACTTAGAGAAAATGGACATCAACCCACACTCAACTATCATGATAGTGAGGTGAAGATTGACTTTCAAAATGGAGAAGTGTTATTTTCTCCTCTCCTCATTACCATATGTGTTGGTAGATACAAGATTCATCATGTACATGTGGATGATGGTGCAACAACTAATGCGGTACCATTTTCCATTGTTGACAAAATAGGCTTAACCAAGAACATCCAAAAAACCACAACCTCAACATTCAAGTTATTTAATGGATCATGAGTAGTGGTGTGAGGTTCCATCTCCTTGGATTTTGAAGCCAATGAGCAATTCCTTGCATCCGCCAACTTCCTAGTGGTCAAAGAGATACCTAGCTTCAACTTGATCCTAGGAAGGTCATGGTTGGCTACGCTTCACATAGTCTCATCCCCTATACATCAAGATATTCACTTGCCCTGGGAAGGAGGGGAAATTGTCATTCGTGGAGACAACATGTCACTACCTTTGATTAACTATGTCAATATCAACCAAGGTTTGGAGGTGGAGTTTCAAGAGGGAACTCCTGATGCTTAGACTAGGGCCAACAACAATGACAACCACAACAATGCGAATAACACCAACCTTGTAACACTAAATTACCAACGAAAATGCATGCATCTTGCCATGCTAAACAAGAGAGATGGTAAGCATAAGGTTGTATTAAAAGGATTCCTTGATCTCTCAAAGATCAAATAACAAGTTCATGGTAAATGTCTCATTCATTCTTTTGTTAATTGTTTCTTGACCTTTGTGACATTATATCATATTTCATTGTTGATTCTATCATTGTATGCTCTTTTGAGAGCATCCCATACTTGATAGAAAAGTATGGACCATGGCCGGCTAAGGCCTAAAAATGACATCAACATGGCTTACTAAGGCTTAAAATTGGCACCACCATGGCCTAAAACTGGCAACACACAGCCTACCAAGGCCTAAAACTAGTGAATGTGATGACCTCTTCTTTTCACCTCCATACTAACATTATGACTAGTTTACCCAATAACATTGTTACTGGATATAGCCCTCTATGCTTTATATTTTTAAATGACCATAAGTAGTAAATGCAACAAGGTTGTACAGTAAAACTGGTAAAACCTCATTAAACCTCGGTGTTGGTGGAAAAATCTTTACCCAAAAAGTGGACTATTTTTACCTTCCAAACTCATGTAGCTATTGTCACAGGGTCGAGCATCATATCTCAGCGTGTCCTATCCTAGCCAGGAAAAAACAACCTGTAGCCTCTCAGAAGACTCGTTCCCTAGTCACACCACCAGTAGGCCCATCCTTAGTATCCTTTAAATTTGGATCTCCTCCCCCAACAACTCCTAAATCCTCCTCTCAGTCTAGCTACTCCAAGCTATAGAAACAACAGTCAAGTACTCACCCCTCCACCCAGGTCATCCCTTCAAACGTTGTCAAGAACTCATTCTCGGAGGATGAGTTCGTGGTGGCCAGTGGAAGGAAACAAGTCAAAGCTTCCCTTCGTTCTACTTCTCCCTCCAAATCCTCTTCACTAGACACTTCCATGGCCCTTGTCCCCACCAACAACTCCTTTGCCCTCCTATCAGGAACAAAGGAAACTGATACTTCGACTCCCAAACCTTTTGTTGCCCTCCCATCCAACCTACCCCTGGTTTCCCCATGAATCTCCTTTCTTGGAACGTTCGAGGCCTTACTGATAGGCTTCGACGGAAGCGAGCAGGCAACTTTATATCTAGTCTTAATTTGACTTTTGATTTCATTCTTCTTCAAGAAATTAAGATTTCAGTCGACCTTTTATCCTATTTTGCCCTTTGGTTTCTTCCTCACTCCTCACTCCTAGCGACATCCCATGCAAGTGGGAAAGGAGGAGCGGCCATTCTCCTCTCACCCTACTGGAAAACTAAAATCCTTCAAAGCGGTTCTAATTCTGGGCATAGAGTTTCCTAGGCCACCTTCTCATCCTAGCATGGCCCTTTTGGCATTTGTTCGATATATGCCCCAAATGACTCCATAGAACGGGCTCTTCTTTGGCATGAACTTGCAACTTCTCCCCCCCACCCCCCCCCAATGCCTTGGATATTCGGAGGAGATTTTAATATGGTAGAATTCCCTCAAGATAAGCTCGGAGGGGCATTTCTTAAATTGCCCAATCTCGAGTATCAGGCCTAGTCTACATTTAAGAAAAGATTTTACCTCTCAGACGGGGTAGACAACTCCACATGCGTTCCCCCCCATTGATTTACTTGGAGCAATCTCCGTCTAGGGCAAGCTCACATCTACAGCAGGTTAGATAGGTTCTATTTCTCCACCCTCTCCTTTTGGCAAGCTTTCTTTGCCACTACAGTTCATCATCATGCCACCTTATTCGACCACCTTCCTATCTCCATATCTATCAAGTTTCATGGTAGCCATGACCGACAAAAATTTCATCTTTTTAGACTACACAACAACTATTTTTCTTCCCCCATTGCCCAACTTCTTCTCTCCAACCTTTGGAATGCTGAACCTGGGCCCCTAAATCAGACAGGTTGGATTAATTGGTGGCATCGTGCTTCATGTCGAGTGTGAAACTTTGCTCGTTCATATGGTAAGATCGTGGCTGCTCAAGCCAAACATGAATACAACAAAATTCACCTCACTATTGAACATCTCACTAACAAACTAGCTCAAGATCCCTTCAATACTCTAGTTCACGAGGAGCTAGCTAGAGCACGTGTTGCCTTCCAACATTGGGAAGTGTACTGAGCACAAAGTGCCTTAACTAAAAGTCGGCTCACTTGGTTAAATATTCAAGATGAACACTGTAAGGAATTTTTTAAATATCTTAATGTTGCTTCCCTTTCACATGCTATTGACAAAATCTCATGTGAGGGTACCACCATTACTGACCACAATAGTATCCTCTCTTTTCTTAAGAACCACTACGAAACCCTTTTTGATGCTACCCCAATGGACATCTCTTCATTCAAGGCTGCCACCCCTGATTATCCTCGCCTTATTAATCCTACTATGCTACAAAGCCTTGACGCTGATATCACTCTAGCGGAGCTACAGGAGGCTTGTTCCAAGTTAAGTCGAGGAAAGGCTCCTGGTTATGATGGGTTTCCAGTAGAATTTTTTCAAAATCATTGGGATTTGGTTGGCAAGGATCTTTTGCAGGTCATTAACGAGGCTCTCTTAACTGGTTCCCTTGGGCCCAATCTAAATCAAGGGGTAATTCGTCTCCTCCCCAAGTCTGGGGATCTAACCGATATCTCCAATTGGCGTCCCATAACTCTTCTCAATGTAGTGTATAAAATTTGGGCAAAGTGCCTTGCCTTACGGCTGAAAAAAATTCTCGGTCAGATCATATCCCCTCAGCAAACAGGATTTGTTCCTGGTAAATATATTTTAGACAATGTGGTCACAGCGTGGGAAGGTCTCAATTGGGTTGAGGATGATGGACAAGATATTCTCCTAGTGAAACTAGATTATGCCAAGGCTTATGACAACATTAAGTGGGATTTTATCTTACAGACTATGACCAAACTGGGTTTTGGACCCAAGTTCTTGCATATGGTGAAATGCTTATTTTCAGATGCTACTGCAAGAATTTCCACTACCTTCGGCATTACCTCTCCCTTTCCAATACATAGGTCTGTGCGCCAAGGTTGTCCTCTCGCCCCTATCTCTTTATCATTGCATCAGACTTTCTTTGTCATCAAATTAACCTAGACATTAAAACTAAAGTTCTCACTGGGGTTAGCCTTTCCTCCTCTCAACAACAGCTTCTCAATATGCACTTTTCCGATGACTCCTTTTTTCTAGTTCAAAACACAGCCACCAATTTGCACCGCCTCCCCTTCCCTTAACCCTATGACTTATTCAAGTTGTTGTAATCAATGCACCTTTAATTTCAATAAAACTTCTTCTTTACCACCACCACCACCACCCTAAAACTTCTTTTTATTTATGTCATGGCTTGGCCCGGGGATCACGCATCTGGAACAAAGACAAACTTTAGATGAACAAAAGCAACTGCAAAAAACCGAAACATGCTCCTCTTGACAGAGGCACAGCAACGGCTGCCTGAAAAGAGTAAGGTTTAACTGTCTGAACAAAAACAGCGACATGGTGAAATTCTGGGAAAAAAGGTCGTTTGTGTGGCTTGTAGCAATTTTTGCATTTATCCTGCTGATGCTGGTAACACCTTCAATTCCTCAGTCTGAAGCCTATCATGATTTTACAGACAAGTGCAAAATCTTTGGTATACCAAATACTCTGAATGTCACGTCAACTTTATCTTTTCTGACTATTGGCACTATTGGACTTGTCTTTTGCTTTAGTGGCAATCGGTTTGATCTAAGTTCCCAAGCAGAAATATGGGGATGGACATTCTTTATGTAGAAGTTACAGCAACAGCCTTTGGATCTGCTTATTACCATCTTTATCCAGATGATGCACGACTGGTTTGGGATTGACTTCCTATGACTATAGTATTCACTTCTATAATGGTTGTATTTATCATCGTGAGGATTGATGAAAGGACTGTGATATGTCACTTATCCCTCTAGTAATGGTAGGCATTGTCAGCGTTACGTAATGGAGGTATTTTGATGATCTTCGTCTTTATGCATTGGTGCAGTTTGTTCCATGCATTGCTATTCTAGCACTGACAATTTTGCTACCTCCAATGTATACACATTCAAAATATTGGCTTTGGGCAGCAGGATTTTACCTTTTGGCCAAACTGGAAGAAGCAACTGATAAGCCAATCTACAAATGGACGCACCATATCATTAGTGGTCATACGGTGAAGCATCTTTGTTCTGCAATGGTCCTTGTTTTCCTTATGATTATGTTGTGCTATAGAGATATTGAAACTGAAAGGCAAAGTTCGTATCAAAAGTGGAAAGTCATCATCAATATGGTATTTACAAGGAAATATTATGGTCAAGAGAGGTTTGAATTGAAATATTCAATGCTTAAAACTGATTCGGAGGAAGCTGCATAAATTGTCTAATGTTTTCCTCATCAAGAAAATGCTAAGGCGCTAAATAGCACTTATTTCAACAAATAGTTAAATAACACTTATTTGTATAAATGTGAATAACAAAAATGATCTTGGAAATGTGCTCATCTTGTGAAGGAACTTTTTTTATATATACTTTGCTCTCTTATTACACGGGTTTGAAAATTTGACCGCTGGAGCTGCAGGCGTTCCCAACCAATGTGTATTTAGAGATCACGATCTCCGTTCCACGCCCAAATTACCGTACCCAAAACCTGACATATATCAGGAATTCACAAATGCCACCGTCCCACTTTTAGTGCAAGCAACGTCTCTGTATTCATTTACTGTCCGTAAATATTTAGAGACTGGCATCCTTTCTCTTCTTGGGAGCGTTTTGTATGAAGTGGATGATCAATGACATCGATCTGTTTTCTAAAATGCCACAATCGAGGTTGGTGGAGGTTGGCACAAGAACCGTTGACATTAAAAATGAGTAGCCACAGGGGATTGCTTTTACAGAGTTGGAAATCCATGACTCAAGACACAGACATGAAAGAAAAAGAAGTAAATACAGATGGTGCATTTTTCCAAAAGTTAATTAAGACAATGCTTGACCTAGGGGATGCTAGCAACGCCAACACTTTCTTGAGTGTTTGATTACATTTATAAAAGCTTTTGACATTACATTTATAAAAGCTTTGTTTTCATCTAATGCATAGGACAGATTAATTTTTGAAAATTAAACCCCAAGATAATTAGTTTTCAGAAACATATTAATCAATTAATTAAACATATATTAAATTTAATATTATTTTATTTGACTCCACTTAGTTTGCCATGTTTTAAATAATTTTAACTTGATTTTTACCTTCACCTTGTTATAACTTTATTTTACCTTAGTCTCACCCTGATTTTGCCTCATGGTAACCTTGCTAGTAAAATAGGCCCTTACTACAGCCTACCAAAACCTAAAATTGGCAACACATGGCCTGCCAAGGTTAAAAAGAAGCAACACACTGCCCACCAAGGCCTAAAACTAGTAATGCATGGCCCGCTAAGGCCTAAAACTAGCAAAATGTAACCTCAATTGACCATGTTGGGCTATATGTTGCCTACCTTGCCTTATTTGGCTTTGTTCCCCACTATGTTTTGACCTTACTTGACCTTATTTTACATTATTGTCTATCATTGTCATGTCATTTAGTGACATTTCACCTCATTTTCATCATTTTTGCATCATTCTGCCCTGTTTGACCACATTCCTTCATCATTTGGCATCACTTGGACCTTGGTTGACTTGATTTGACATCATTTGATGCCATTTGACATCACTAAGGCTTTACTTGACCTTGTTTGATACCATTTTACGAGGTTTTGACCTCCATTCAACCTTCATTTGACTTTCATTTGACCTTCATTTGGCCTTGTATTACATTATGTAGCCTTTATTTCACCCTATTTGCCTTAACCCACCTTTTGTAACATTTGTTGACAATGTTTGAACCTTCTTTGGCCTTTGAGGTAATGTGTTTTGGCTCATTTATGCATTATTACTGAAATATTTTGCATTGTTTTTACATTATTTAACTATTTTATTACATAGGTGCCACTTGATGGGCTTATGTTGTCATGTAGGATTGAGCTAGGAGGATAAGGCAGCAAATTAGACTAGCGTCAAAGCCTAAAAGGGCCCCTCTTGTGATGTTGTTATACTAAGTTAACCTAAGCTTGTGAAACCATTTTACTATACAACCATAGCACCCTAAGGTAGCCTAATTACCATTGATCTCGAAGCTAGAAACATCACAGAGGGTCCCTTAGTTGAAATTCCCATCTAAATCACAATGGTGAGGAGAAAATGCATAGGACCAAGTTCCTCACCAAAACTTAAGCCTAATCATAACCTCATCAAGCCCTTGTAATGCAACATTAAAGCCATTAAATAGCCCTAATTATATCTAACACTTACATGTGTGCTTGTAGTATTGTTTATCATTGTTAACAGGTTGCAACAAATGACCATAGTTGATGACTCTGATGGTCTATGATAAGCAAGCCTACATGCTCTCTTTCTATCAATGTTTCTATTTGACATAATAAATGAATAGCAAGTTTTGTAAATCTAATGCACATCACACAAATATCTCTATGTGGTAACAATAATAACCTGTGGTGGCCTAGTCTATTGATTGTCTCATATAGCCTTATACAATGTATTGTAACAACATGTTTTGTTTGTCTTGTTTTCTTGCTCTCCTAGATTTGTGTTTGTAGGATGAAGCTTGGAAGTCACTGCAAAGGTGCAACTCATCACGGAAGCAAATTACCATGTGATCTTCATGCATAAGATTTGGTTGGCTTGTCCTACCAAACCAAGAGTGCTTGTTTCACATCATTGCCATTACCACTCCTTGAGCACAACCTTGTAGCTTGATTATAACCTTGCTCACCTTGAATAACAATGATGACCAATGTTTGGCACTCATGCATAATGGCCATATGATGTTTCCTTCATCATGCTCCATCATCAAGTTCATTGGATGTAATAGATCTCGTCCAATGAGAAAACTAAATCAAATTCATCCTTGGCAATGAAACCCAATGAAGGTTTCACCTCGCAAAAGAAAAAAAAAGGAGGAAGAAAATTACCAAGAAGCTGATAAGGCCAATGAAGATTAAAAGATTGATCAATGGCTCCAAACATACCAAAGGAAGATTCTAATGGTCGGAAGAAAAACCTTGGAGTGGAGTGTTAGTCCCTCAAAAACATTATCAAGTGGCCAACACTTTGAAGAATGAAGCACGAAGACCGTACTGAGTAGTCAAAGTGTCACTGCCATGATATAACCATGATGTCAACATATGGAAATCATTGTTAAACCCTTGAGACTATTTTCTTGTAGCCAAATATATCCTTTACCCTCTGTTATCTCATCATAACTTTATCACATCATTACAAGCACTCTTTGACATAGTTTGACACTATTGAATCAAGCGCAAAGAGTGAATGTTGGTGATGGACTTGCGGTGGTGTTTTGTATTCTTTTTTGATGTTTGTTAGGTTAATTCTCAAAAAATCAACAAAGAGGAACCAATAAAACACCAACAACAAAATTCATGTTGCAACCTTCACCATTAAACTTGAGGTAAGATCTTATTGTAAATGTGGGACTTGTAGCTCATGAGTTGCAATCTTGCATACTCCAACTATTTGAGGCTAAAAAATGCCTCATAAGTGGTTATTACATCACTTCCCATGTGGAAAAAGTTATGTCATGTTTATATTTGGGCTTGGGAAGGCTGAAACTTCCTTGGGAATTGTTAAATTTGGTATTTTCATGGGTTTTATGTTGGCCACAACCTCAACTACACTAGAACTACCTACACCTAGTGTTGGAATTGTTGGATTTTCATTTTCCTAGTAATGGATAACATAGTTGCCAAAACTCTCAACATGATTCTACAAAGCTAGCATAGGAGTGGTTGGGATTTTTTTTTCCAACAAAGATAGCATAGTTTCAACAAATCTAGCATAGTTGTAGTAAAGTCAACGTAGTTGCAGCAAAGCTAGTGTAGTTGCAACAAAGTCAACATAGATGCAACAAAGCTAGCAGAGTACTAAAAGTTTGTTTACTATTTTTAGGATCTATTATGATTTTGATGGTCTTGGGTGCATCAAAACTTATCACAAATGGACAACTACACTGAGAATTATAGCTTGTTACACTTGTAAATAACACCAATTTGTCAACAATTATGGTTGTGATGACTAGAAATGTTGGTGGCTAGAACATCGAGAGGTTAGCAAGCGTATAGCCTAACCCCAATTCTATGTGAGAGCTATGCTAGAAATGGAAACAAGATGCCCTAAACAGTCTTTTCGATCAAACAGGACTTATGAGGTGTTATGAAAAATATGTGTAGGAGGGGGTTTATACGATGTTACTGGTGGGTGCCAGGGCTGACCAAGCTAGAGTGTAGTAGGGTGTCCCAGCCTGAAAATGATAGTGTAAATGTGAAAAAGCATATGAAATAGTAAGAAAACATGAGTGCTATGCTAAATGATAAAGAAAGATTGCTTGAAAATTCAATGGAACTTGAGAATGAAAGTGCAATGCCCCAAATGGGAGAAGTGTAGCAATTGTAGGAAAAGAGGTGAGAGTGGTACGTGGTGTACAAGGAAGCATAGTGGCAGCATAGTAGCGTACTCATAGTCTCTGGGGCATCTAGGCTGTGGAATCAATTATTTCCGTGGGGACTGAACTTGCTGGGTTGGCTATTGTTGTGTTCCGTGGGTACAGTGGTGAACTGCGTGCTGGGCGGTGTACACCTGTTGTCTAATGGGGTTTTAGAGTGTGCCAAAGTGATAACTGTGCTTGAGTGCTCAAGTGCAAGAGTGCCAAAGGATGCTCTAAATGTTAAAATTCCCAATGCCCTTTTGATTTTTCCACCCTTAAAATGTTGAACACATGGGTATTTATAGGGCTAGGGTTAGCACGAAATGTGAATTGGGCACCATGTAGCATGAGGGTAGATGGGGCTATGCTAGATCCAACTACAGTCCCATGGGAGTAGCAAGTGATATGCTCTAGAGTACTGCAATGGGTCCCCAAAGACTATTGAACTATGACTACACTACCAAGATTGCATGTGCCAAAGTTTGAATGATCACAATGTACTTGCAAATAGTACAAAAAATAGTGCAACTTGGAGGCTATGCTCCGGTACTATGTCTTCCCCTCTTTTGAGTAGGGTCCAGCATAGGTACGATTTGGGGGACTAATAGGGGATGCAGAAGGGATACAGATTGTTGATCTTGCTTACTGAAGAAATATTAGAGTTGAGATGAAGGCTAATGTTGAGCTCTGGAGGCTATTGGAGGCTTTTTTGTAGTGTTATGTTGGCTATGCTTTGGAGCGTAGCATAACACTTAGTCAAATTTTGCAAAACCTTGATGTTTAGCATTGGTTACACTAGCTATGCTCTGGAGCATAGTAGGGAGACTTAAAAAAATTTGATAGAATCTACAGTTTTTCTTCATTCTACACTAGCTACACTCTAGGGTGTAGTAGGAGGGCTAGCCTCAAGAGTTAGAAAATTTACCAAATGTGTCTTCCATGCTAAGCTAGTTTGACAGTTTCTTACTTGACACTTATGCAAAATTGGCCATTGAAAAGTATGCTACGTTGGCTATGCTCTAGAACGTAGTAGAGTGTAGCAACCCAGGAGATAGAAAATTTTCCAAACTATTTTTTTCATCCCAAGCTATCCTGACAACTTCTGGCTTGACACTTGAGCTAACTAGCCATGGAAGTTTATGCTACGCTAGCTATTCTCTAGAGCGTAGCAGAACACTTTGAAAAATTTTTATGCAAATGCTATTGACACTTGAAAAATTTGGCAAAGTTGGCCTTGATGCATGCTACGCTAGGGAGTGTAGCATCAACACTTAGAAAATTTTGCCAAGTTTTGACACTTAGACAAATTTGTAGTTGAAGTGTTGAAGCCCAAAATTGGTGGTGTTTCATTGGTCCCTTTTTGTTGACGTCTGGAGAAGTGGCCTGAGAGATGTCGACAAAGAATATGAAACACCATGGAAAATAAGACATCAACATTGCTCATCAGTACTCAATTAGATAATACTTCACCATGCTTGAGAGTGCTAAGGAAATAAAGTATGGTATGGAATAGGTTAAGGGGATGGATCAAGGGATAGCAAGTAGGAAGAATGTTCATTGGGCATGTGGCTACACGATGTGGCACCATGATGATTTGTCATCAAATCATGATCCCTCATCAGAGTGCTTGTGAGGGAGTCAACATATGGAGATGGCTTGCCCCTGAAATTTTGACCTCTCGTTGGAGTGCTTGTGAAATGGTTGATCTGAGGTTGGATCGTTTGCAAAACAACAACTTTGATACTTTTTCTTGGGCACTTGTTTTGTCCCATTTTTTCTCTTTTTTTTGAGACTAGAAGACGTTTGTTGTTAGGCAGACTATGTGCCACTCAACAGAATTTGCTTAGAAGCAATCGTGTTGCATTTGTAGGACAAGTGTTTCCTCCCTGGGATGAATTGTGTTACATCCACTCAGACTTTGACCCTCCTACAAAGGCTCCCCATGGGACGAGTTGCATTACATCTAGCATGGATTCTATGGCTAACTGAAATAAGGGTGTCATGTGCATCAGAGAAGCTTACTAGGAAAGTTTGGAACATGTGAGGTAAAAGAAGGGGTGAACACAAATAAGCTATGACAGAGTAAAAGGGATGTGCACTCTTGAGTAGTTTGACAAGTTAAAGTGGACACATCAGAGCAGTGTGGTGACTTGATACCACAATGAAATGCACCTTTGAATGAATTTCACTGAGGCTTCATCCTACAAACACAACATAGATAAATAAGAAGACAACCACACCATGTGATATGAGAGCGAACTCTTGTTTGTGAGGGCATTACAAGGGACGTGAGTGCTGTGTCAGTTGCAGGTGCATGTAGTGTCCAAAGCAGGAAGGCCAATGCAAATGTTAATGCTAGAAAGTTGTAAGAGCTTCAACAGTCACACCAGAAGTGAGCACCCAATTGGGTAAAGGCATTGGAAATGCAAGTGCTTAGGACTCCTCACTAAGGACAGGAGCTAGGAAACATAGCAATTCAGCAGGGAGCTAACCTACTAGATGCTCTTCCTAGCTTGGGCAATGGTGAGGGCTAGAGGATTGTAGTGTTGTGGCTATGCTAGAGTACTATTGGGACTCCAGTGTGTGATGATGATGGTGAGAGCTCCAACCAAGATGACTACCGATGGTGGCAGTAGTTCTAGAAGGTCAGTAAGATGCCTAAAGGCATCTCTGAAGGATCAGCAAAATGTTGAGGGCAGTGAAATTACAAATGTTCCAGAGGTCTTTTTCTTGACAACATGAACTTCATTTTGGAACTACAATGCCCCTTCCCCCCTACTTGAGAGGTGTGGTAGGTGATGAAGGGTTGGAAGTATTCACGCTCACTTGTCTACAGAACTATATGTGTTGAGTTGTGTGTGCTGAACTATGAACCTAGTTTATGATCCTGGTAGACTACATGCTATGCTAGTTTAAGGTCCTAGTAGACCATGAATCCAATTTAAGGTCCTAGTAGATTGTGATGTGCTAGTTTATAGTCCTAGTAGATTGCTATGTGCTAGTTTAATGTCATAGTGGATGGTGGATTGCCAGTTTAAGGTCATGGTAGACCATGTTGTGGGGTGCCAATTTACTGTCATAGCCCAAGGACATTCTGTGCCATTTTAACATTGTAGCAGAAATTTTGTGCCAGTTTAACATCATAGCAGATGTGCTATTGTGCCAATTTAACATCATGATCCAAGGATGATTTGTGCTAATTTATAGTCATAGTGAACTGTCTATGCTAGTTTTTTGCATCATGGTGGATAAGTGCTTACCTTGCTTGTGTGAGGTACAATGCTACATGTGTAGTCATGTTGTGTACTTGCAAGATCTTGAAAAAACCAACTAGAAAAACAACATCAAGTAGCACCTATCGTAAATAGAGTTAAAATGCACAAATGAAAGGAAAGCAATGTGAAGAGCGATAGTTTTAGGTTGTTCCAGGTTGCAATGATAGTTTAAGGCCATTTCTAGCCATCGAGTGCTGCTAGTTTTGGGCCATTTCGAGCCATTACTAGTTTAAGGCCATTTCAAGACACATGTTTTTTTTGTAATTTTAGTTTTATGATTTTAATGAGTTTTTGATGTTTTTCAAATGCAATGCATAAGCTAAGTGGATGGATGCATAAACAAAGTAGAAATGCGTAAACAAAGCAAAGCAATGTGTAAACTAGACAAGCAGGTGAATGTAAATGCATGAACAAATGCAATGCAAGAAAAAAATGCATGGCCCATGGAGGCAAGGGGTAAGTAGGCGTTGAGTGCATTTTTGGCTAAGGGAAAGTCTTGGTCACGTAGTTGCTTTCCAACTAGAAGTTGATTAAGGGGTGCACAAGGCTTAGGATCCTTTGGGAGGCTGTTGGCTTCAACCACTCATTCGGGTGTGTTAGCCTTAAGTGTTGGGTTGGTTTCCATAGGTGTACCACCAAGAAAATCCACCTCTGACACTTGCTCCATGTCTATGTTATGGGTAACCAGAGGGGGGATGTTATCACTGTGGATGATAACTTGATCATCTTCGTATGGAAGGTGGATTTCTTGATGGATGGGAGAGGAGACGATCCATATTTGGGTTAGCTAAGGCCTACCTAGGATTAGTTTGAAGCCTAAAATCTCCTCTATGATAGTGAAATCTACGTTAGTGGGGAATTGCTATCTTGCCATGAAGGCTAAGTTGATTGTACCCTTGATAGTCATGCATGATTCATTGAAGGATTTTAGACACATGATTTTGGTTGGCCTGATTTCATCTACCAGGCCTAGCTTTTCAATGACGAAGTATAGGAATATGTTTGTTGCTACACCATCATTGACATGCACTCTACAGATCAGGCATTGCCCAACACATATGCTAATGGACAGTGGAGCTGTAGTGACCTCCCCTCATTCAGGGTTGAACTTGATTACATCATTGCAAAATGTTAGGGATGTTGAACCTGATTCCTATGGTGCAAGGGGAAACATCATTGCATGGATGGTGTTCTCATCTATAGAGATGTTCTCTGTAATAGGAATGGAGGCCGAAATCTGGGCCAACACTTGGTGGTGAGTAGATGAAGTCATGACCAAGTCATACAAGCTCAAAGTTGTGTTCTTTTGCTTAAGCATTTGTTTCACCTAGGTTAGTGCAGCTATGAAGTCCTTGTCATCAACCGTTGTGTTGGCCTTGACTTCCTCCATGTAGTTTGAGAGACAGATCTCTTACAGAGGGGACTTGGGCTTGGGTTGCTTGGCCTACTTGGAGATAAGGTTCCTAGTGTTCGGTTGTTGCTTGGTGATTATGGCCTTTGCTTTAGTCATGGGGGTTGCAAGGCACTTGTTCATCCTCTTACATTGCCATTTGGTAGGCCTACCTAGGTTACTAATGGGATCAGCCCTTGAAGGAGGAGAAGTTGAGATGTTTCCCATTGTTGGGCTTCAGGTAGGTGAGGGGCCATCACATTGTGGCATTCTTATGAAAAATGATGGTTTAGGAGTTGTCATGGGCCAACTTTTTGTGTCACCTTGATGATGGAAGGTTGCTTAGCGATTGTTGTTCCTGTGTCATGCTAGTTTAATGTCTTAGTGGATAGTTGGTTTGGTTGCTAGTTTAACATCTTAGCAGATGATTGCTGTGGGACCTTGATCACAAAGGGTGTTGTGGGTGCTCGAGGTGGCACTTTGATAACAAAGGGGGACCTCTTGCTTATGGAGGTCGAGGGGATCCTTTCCTTGTTGGAAGGCACATGGATCACAAAAGGTTGTTGTATAGGTTTAGACTTGCCACCTATTTTGATAGAGTTTATGAGATAGGGGGCATTGTCTGCATTAGATTAGCTCGCTACATTGAGCACTAGTTGGCCCCATTCTATTATTCTTTGTAGATTGTCTTGCAAATCTTGACAGTTGTCTGTACTATGATCGGACATTTGATGGTAATGATAGTATTGATCTACTTGGAAATGTTGTGGGACCAGGGGCTTGTTTGGTACTACTAAAGTGAGGTTCCTCAGTAGTTCATAGTACCTGTCATGTTTTTTGGCAAGAAATCTTTGATACGTGTTTGTATTGGATTCTCCAGGCTTTCAAGAGTTGCTCTAGTAGTTCAGAGGTTTCCATTGGTAGCAGTGTATACTTTGAGTGATCCTTGCACTCAAAGTCGGGCCTCTAGGTGGCCCCTACCAATGTAGGCAAGTTACTACTAGAGTTGGAAACTTTGTAAGCTAGGGCCTTGGGCTACTTAGCCGTTGGGCCCTGATTGATTACTTTTGTACTTGCAGCCACTATTTTTACTATTGTGTTTTGCTTATGCACATGTTGGTTTCTATAGGTCATGTAGGCTAGGTCATTACTAGCTTGTGCTACCTCCTCTATGCCCTTTGTTTGGGCAAAGGCTTGGCTGAGGTACTTTGGGGCCAAGTAATACAATTTTGACTTGATGAAGTCATTCACTGCATCCTTGAAGATGGCCAATAGATACATCTTTGCTAGGGGTTCATACATTTCACTCAACGTGGTGTTCTAGCATTGGAGGAATTTTGGCATAGGATCTAGGGGCCTCTGCTTAACCAACATGAGCTGGTTGAGGGTTGCTTCAGGCTTTAGGTTGTACCTATAGCGTGTCACAAACTGGCTTATGAGATCTTCCAAAGAAGGGATTGAGGCCTTGGGTAGCATGGGATACTAGTCTAAGGCCTTGCTAGTGAGTGACATGGGGAACACACACATGATGGAATGTGACCAGGCTTGAAGGAGTAGGCACTTGGATCGAAATGTGACCAAGTGTGCGTTGGGGGTTCCCTTTACCATTGTACTTGGTGAGTTGAGGTAGCTGGACCCTAGTTGGGAGAATTAGGGGTGGGACTATAGGACTTATGGGATGATCCCAGTAGAAGTCCACCACATTGATGATTTTGAGGAAAGTAGCTTTGAGTTGGTTGATCTCCTCCATCAAACTTTGGATCAGCTGGAATGCCTAATCCAAGCTTGGGGATGTGCTAGCTAGTTGCATTGGCTGGGCTTGCATTGGTTGTATAACATAGGGTTATATTGTTGGTAGATTTTGCTAGTTTAATGTCATAGTGGATAGTCATTACTAGTTTAACATCGTAGTGGATGGTCATTTCCAGTTTAACATTGTAGTGGACAAGTTTAGTTGATGCATTGGCTAAGTGATGGGCACAGTGATCAAGGTAGGCAACACATGAGTGGGTTGGATGGACGCCATGAATGCCAATGAGACAAGTGGGACGTAGGATGCCTGAGCCATCTGGGGCTAGGAGGTGGCCCCTACATGAGCATAGGGTTGGGCAAATATAGTGATCACTTGTAAGGAGGGTTGAATTGGCATGGTCACCATCCTAAAGAGGATGGGTGGACCAAACCAAGGAGGGATTGTACTAGGGAGAGGTTGTTGGAAAATAGTGTAGAGGGGGCTCTTGCATTTGGAGTGGGCCTTGAACTCATCTTCTTCCCCCTATGAGGCTTCCTTGTAGGTTGTCTCTACATCATGCTCATTTGCACAGTTGAGTTGGGACAACAACTGGTGGTAGGACTCCATGAGTGGGATTATGTCAAACAAGGAAGGATTGTACTCTTGTCCATCCTGGTGGACTCATTCGTAGTCCTATTTTTCCTCCAAGTCAAGGCAATCCACTGGTAATACTACTTGGATTTTGGCACCCAAAAAATTGTACTATTCATGTCTTAGTGTGGCATGCTTTGGGTGGATAGTGGTGTCAAATGTGTTAGAAACTAACATGGAAGGTTGATCTAGATTCATATTCATAGATCAGGTTTTGAGAGTTGCTTTTTGCAAAAAATGGCTAACTTTGAAAACTACAGAAAAATGACTAAGTCTACCAGTAGCAGAAAAATGGCTAAGTATAAAAATGCAAAAAAATGGCTAAGTGTGGAAATTGTAAAAAATTGACTAAGTATGGAAACTACAAAAAATTGACTAGGTGTAAAACTATAGGAAATTTGGCTAAGTATGAAAATGTAGAAAAAATTGCTAAGTATGGAAATGCAGAAAAAATGCTAAGTATGGTAATGCAGACAAAATGCTAAGTATGAAAATGTAGAAAAAATGCTAATTGCAAAAGCTACTAAAAAGGGCTAACTCTGGTGCTATGCTAGAGCTGGCTACGCTCTCTATGTTGAAAGATAGCTAAGCTCTCCAAAGCACTTAGAATTTTGGTCGAGTGTCAAAGATACGCTTTGGCTTTTGTCTACTGGGGTTCCAAGGAAACTGATGATGGGGTTCAATCTACACCAACCAGTGGTGGAGAGAGCATGTAGGACAATAATTAGAAAATGCAAAAGAAAATGGCGAGGCCCTCCTTCTAGTGCCAAAAATTATGATGACCAGAAATGTCAATGGATGGAACACGGAGAGGTTAGTAAGAATACAACCTAACCTTGAGTTTATGCAAGGGTCGTGTTGGAAATGAAAATAGGATGCCCTAAAAGGTCTTGTTGATCGAATAGGGACTTATGAGGTATTATGATGAATATGTGTAGAAGGGGGTTTATACAATGTTACTGGTGGGCACCAAGGTTGGCCAAGCTAGAGTGTAACAAGGTGTCTCAACCCAAAAAAAATGGTGTAAATGAGCAAAAGCACATAAAATAGCAAGAAAACATGAGTGCTATGCTAAATGCCAAAGAAAGAGTGCTTGAAAATGCAATAGAACTTAAGAAAAAAAGTGCACCACCCCAAATAGGAGGAGCATAACAATTATAGGAAAAAAGGTGAGAGTGGTACGTAGTGTACATGCAGGCATAGTGGTAGCATAGTAGTGTAGCCATAATCTCTGGGGCATCCAAGCTATAGAACTGATGATTGCCGTGGGGATTGAACCTGGTAGGTTGGCTATTGCTATGTTTTGTGGGTACAGTGGTGAACTATGTGTTGGATGGTGTGCACTTGTTGTCTGATGGGATCCTGGAATGCACCAAAGTGCTAAGTGTGCTTGAGTGCTCAAGTGCAAGAGTGCCAAAGGATGCTCCAAATGTCAAAATGCTTGATGAGTGGCGAGGTACCCCTACACTCAACCATACGAAATGAGCATAGCACATGTGATCAGGTCAAACTCTATAGACTAAGTGTCTACATGCCCCATGGAACACTTGGGGTTAATCATTTGTTGTCTTCTCAGACTTACTTGTAGTTGTCACGGTGTATGGTTAAGTAAGTCTGAGGTACATGATTTTTATGGTCTTTTATTTTTTTCTCCTATGCTATCGAGGTGAAGGGTTGAGAAACTAACTCTAACTAATGACTAAGTCTAAATTACCTAGCGTCAGCATCCATTCCCATTTACCATACACACCCTAAACCGATGCAACCATGGCTACCAAATGCTAATCATGGCTAGGATCACCACGCGTAACGCATGTGCTCGAAGTGGTCGTACTGAGGCACTTAACTAGGAGGAAAGGGTTGAGAGAATCTATCTAGCCTACGTGCGATGAGCAGCCGATTCCTTGACTAATTGTACACATCTAGGACTACCACTGGGATTACCAAGCATAGATCTCTGGAGTGATCAAACTGCCAGAGTTTCCCTACTTCTAACTTAGGATGGGGAAATAAGGGAGAGCTGCCTCTTATTTATAGATATGGCGGCGGACCACGATATCGTGTACATGATATCGCATACACGATATCGCAGCTCATGCAAATCGCGTCTCATCATACCCTCATGACTGAATGAAAACTCATCCTCAAGTTCCTTACAATAATATCGGGAAGGTATGGAATTATTGAGGGGAATGGAACTAATGGGATGACATGTAAACGGATCATCATTATAAGACTTGACAAAACTGGTGTTCATGAAAACAAGGGTGAAAACCTTATTACAATGACATCAGGCCTTAGTTGGCAGCTGAGAAAGAGAGAGAGAGAGAAAGAAGTGTTGCTAATGCCAATGCCAAGATTGCGCCTTCCATTGTCCATCAGTAAGTACGCCATCGATCTTGCTCCTTGCATAGCTGCTTCCAGCAAGGCTCCATTCCAAGTGTTTGCTCTAGATCCAATCCGTTGTTGTATGATCGCCATCTGCACACACAACACAATCATATATTAGCAAGGGTAAATAAATCATCATGTAATTAATACCTTGCTTCAGTGTAGGTCCATTGGCTAGGTTTTGGTATGGCTAATTATGGATTTGAGGATGTATTAATGATGACTACCAAAGGTGTAGGGGTTAGGAAAGAATTGGAAAAATTTGGGTCTAAGAGAAAATCGAAAAAATTGGGCCCCATACCCCCATGACTAATCACGAACCTCAGGTAGCATTAGAATGGAGAAAGAAAAGGAGTAAGAAAGATAGATAAAAGGGGACAACTATAATGTCGATAAAGTGGATGTCAAGATGGAAATGAACAAAATAAAATTAATTGCAAAATGTTAAGGGAAAGAAGTTAACTAATGCTCCAAATAGGAATGTTAGTGGGCCCTCCCCAAAGCAGGCTCATGCCCTTAATGCCCTGACAAACCCACATTCAAAGAGTCTGTAGGATTTAGGAATGTCAATTGGAACAAGAGTTAAAGCCTTAACTGCAAGAATTTACCGAAAAGAAAACAATGCATCTACAAAAATATACACTAATGATACAACTGGCAATGAGGTGAACAATGGAGAGAAGGGTGGAGAGAAGAGGATGGAATGGAATCCCAAGAACAAGGTGGTGTATAGCCCCTTGTGTGTTTCATGATTAATGTGACTTAGCAAATCCCATTCCAAGTTCGGCCTCAAACCAACCACATACAATGACTTCGCATTAATGCATCAGGCTAAACCATTCACTTGGATAACAAAGATGCCTTCCCCAAGAGTCACCACCATTTCGATGAAACAAAGGAGAGAATAGGAAGTGAGAAGGGCCTTAGTTAGAGGGAACACTTTTGGTTCCATAACCAGTGCTTGTAGCCCAAGTTTATTTTGTCTAAGGGGTGTGCTTTGAATTCTCACTTAGTTGTTTTTTTTTATGTTTTGTGTTTTTATGCGTGAGAACCACACCATGCAAATACTTTTTATTTTTATTGTCTCAGCTTC
>MNCI01035869.1:1361935-1443320 GCA_015680685.1 Gnetum montanum
ACATACCTTAGTATCAACATTGTGACTTAAAGGTAAAAACCAAACATTAGCAATCAATATGAAAACAGTTCATACCATCATTCTGAACACTTATTGGGTGACAAACTTACAGAGTGGATACACACACACGCGCACAAAAATGGAAAAAGTATAACGATGTTGTAAAACAAAAACAAGAAGAGTTAAAGAAGGTTGTAAAACAAAAACAAGAAAATTTAAAGAAATTTGTAAAAAAAATGCGTAAAAAAAATGTGTAAAATAAAAACTTAAAAAGAATTGAGGGCCCTAGATGGTTAGCATAGGTGGCCATCTCTCCCATGACTGAATTGCAAGGAAGAGATTTGAAATAGAGAGCAAGGTTGCCTACTAGTGGAGATGTAACTTGTACTGGTTGTTATGAGTTTACGAAAAGGTTTTGTTTGTTGTACATTAACCAATAATATTTTATCTAGGCTATTAGGCTTGTATATCATCATGGCTCTAGAGGGAAAGGTTGTATGAATAATATAGGGTCCTTCCCACAATGTTTGGAATTTCGTACGCTGAGGTACGTGTGTGGGATTCCAGCAAAGAACCTTGTCTCCTAGTTGGTACCTAAACCTTCGGATCCTTAAGTCATGATGTTGTTTACTGTGTGCCTTGTGCAACTTATTTAACGATAGTGCAACCAATCTATTCTCATCTAGCACATTCAGAGTTGCCAACCATTATTTTTGTGCTAGGTCGAGGTCTAGGTGAAGGTCGCAAGCCATGGATAGTGTACGGAGCTCATTCTGTATGGAAAGCTTGATTAGTTTCCCGTACACTAACTCATAGGGAGAATAGCTGTTAGGAAGCTTCTAAGTGGAGCAGTATGGCCAAAGAGTGTCGTTTATTTTTGTGCTCCAGTCTTGCCTAAATTTGCTAACTGTTCTTGTTAATATTCTGGTAATCTCCCGATTAGTAACCTCGGCTTGGCCATTAGCTTGGGGATTATAAGGTGTGGTCAGTTTATGCTCAACCCCTAAGCATTGCATCAATTTGTGAAAGGTTGCACCCATAAAATGTGTTCCATTATCAGAGATGAGTGCAAGCGGCACACCAAACCTGTTTACGATTTGTTGTTGTACAAATCATGCAGCCATAGAGAATGTGCAGTCTGTTACTGCGGCTGCTTCAACCCATTTGGTTAAGTAATCAACAGCGATGATGATGTATACTTTTTCATTGGACATTGGTGTGATAGGCCACATAAAATATATTCCCCAGATATTGAAGGGTTCCAAAGGTTGGATCCATTGTTGCAGACCCTCCATTCTAGCAATCATTCCACCATCATGTTGGTAGCATTCATAGGATTGGGCAAAATGATGGGCATCCCTAAATAGTGTTGGCCAATAATATCCTGCAAGCAGGACCTTGGTAGCCGTTCGTCTCCTGGCATAGTGACCCCCACAGGGACCCTCATGAGCATCCTGGAGAACCTTTAATTGATCCTTATTGGGCACGCACCATCGAACCAAGCCATCAGGATAGACTTTATAGAGTTGTCCCTGGATTTCCATGAAGTACTTGGTTTTGTGGAGAAACTGTTGTTTCTTCCTAAAGTCCAACCCCTGTGGTATTTGTTGGGAAATTAGATAAGTAAGAATGCTACTATACCAATTTATTTCCGTGGGTTGATCATTCACTACACCGACAAAGAGGGTTTCATCAGGAAAATGGTTAGATACAACATATTCATCCTCTTTGTTGTCCCAACGCAACCGAGATAGGTGGTCGGCGACTACATTCTTGATGCCTTTGCAGTCTACTATTGTTAAATCGAACTCCTGAAGAATTACCAACCAACGTATGATACGTGGGCTAACCGTTGGCTTGTTCATATGAACCTAATTGCGCTATGATCTGTATGGATGTATACTTTGTAGCCCAATACATAGTGCCTAAATTTGTCCAGTGCAAACACTACAACCATTAATTCCTTTTCCGCAGTCATGTAGTTGAGTTCTACACCGGTGATACTCTTAATGGCACAGTGGATGTAATAAGGTCATTTTTGTTCATCTAATTATGTCAGTACAGCTCCTAAGGCATAATTAGATACGTTGGTCATGATATAGAATTGCCTAGACCAATCAGGGGCTTGTAGAAAGGGAGTTTCCACAAGCCTCTGTTTGAGAGTTTGGAATGCTCGTTCACATTCCTTGGTCCATTCGAATGGTGCATCTTTTTTCATTAATTCCACCAATGGCTTGGTGACTTTGGAGAAGTTCTTGATAAATCTCCTGTAGTATCCAGTGTATCCAAGGAATGACCTAATTTCTTTGATAGTTTCTGGTTGTTGGGTAATTCCTTGGATGAATTTAATTTTTTCCGGATCCACCTCAATTCTTGATTGTGAAATTTTATGCCCCAGTATGACGCCCTCTTGAACCATCAAATGGCTCTTCTGCCAGTTGAGTTTTAGGTTGGTTTCAACACATCATTTCAATACTTGCTCTAACCGATCGAGGGCTTGATCAAAGCTTGTCCCATAAGTGGAGAAGTCGTCCATGAAGACTTCTACTCCGTTACCTATTTTCTATTGAAATATGCTTAGAACTAATCGTTGGAATGTGGCAGGTGCATTGTACAAGCCAAAATGCATTTTTTGTATGCAAATGTTCCCCAAGGACTGGTGAACATTGTTTTGTCTTGGTCTTCTGGTGCGATTCGTATCTAGTTGTACCCACTATACCCATCCAGAAAACTGTAATAGCGATGCCCTGCTATAGTGTCCAAGACTTGGTCAACAAATGGCAATGGGAAGTGATCTTTGAATGTTGCCATATTTAATAGCCTAAAGTCTATACATACCCTCCATTTATCTCCTTTTTTTGGTACGATTACAAGAGGACTAACTCACTTGCTATCAGCAATAGGGTAAATGAACCTAGCCTTGAGAAGCTGCTCTATCTCCTCTTTCACTATTTGTTTTAACTTCGGGTTCAATTGCCTCTGGGGTTACTTACGAGGTTTCATGGAGGGGTCTGTGTAAATCCTATGCTGGCATATCCTAAGATCTATTTCGGTTAGTTCAGTGTATGACTAGGCAAAGGCTATTGACCACTTGTTTATCACCTTTAGCAAACTTTCTTTTTTCTTGGGTGCGAGCTTTGCGTTGATGATTACCAATTTTCCATTTTTAAGGGTCATGTATTCCAAACCGGTGGGCAATGGTTTTAAATCTATGGGCTTTTGTTTAAACTTCTCAGGAATCTCAAACTTCCCCCAATAAATGTTTTCAGAGTTAAGGGCTAGAAGTTGGCAACAGAATTGCTCTAATACGTCTGTGCTTTCAATGTAAGCACTAGTTATTCCCTCAACTAGTTCCATGTAGGTTGTCGAGTTGTTCTCTTTATCAGCCATCAGCCACTGGGTGTTTTCTTGTCATGTGGCTGCTGCATATAGGCACTTTTGTATGTCAATATCCTATGCACACCGATTGCATGAGGCAATGTTAAACTTCGCATCACTCATGATTTCTGCACACACTGACACCCTGTTTCACTATATGCGATACATGGAACTCTCTTCCTCTCAATTTTTCCAAAAGTATTTTTCTTGGATATTTCTAGGGAAAGATTACAAATTCCTAGGCATGCATCAATTGTATTCAGCCATGCCCTTCCCATTATGATTGGGAAATCCCCTTTGTCATTGTTTATTTGGATCACTAGGAAATCGGCTAGATATGACCAACCACCCATAATGGTAACAATGTCCTCAACCTATCCCAAAAGGAACAGTGATGGACTGGTTAGCCAGCTCTAAGTGAATATTGCTCTTCTTGAGTGGAGGCAGGTTCCAAGTTTTATACAGTTCTTGTGAGATTAAGTTGACTCTGGAACCTGAGTCTAGGAGAGCCTTATGGGGTTCATTCCCAGTGACTTGGAGGTAAACTAGGGGGACTTGAGAATCAGATAATTTCTTAGGAAGGTGGCCAACCTTGATCCAGTTGGTTACTGTATGTGTTAACATAATTGTATACATTGGGCGTGATTTCTTGTTTGAAGGGGGTCCCGAATCCTTATTTGGTACGACAATGTTTAAGTGTTCAACCGCATGTGAGGGTGAGGGTTTGGTTGGATTTTTGGCTCTAAAGAAAGGTCGTTTCAGCATAAAACAGTTAGGGCCAACTAAGAATTGAGGATTGGAAGCCCTCGTGACATTAGGTGGTTGCGGTTGTGTCGGAAATACCCTTGGCATTGTTGGAGCGGTTGGTCGTGGAGCTACTGGCGTGAAAGGTGTAGATGGATTTGGAGGATGGTATTTATGTGGGGTGTTCCCTCCTGGAGAGGAAGTTTGGTGATATCCCTGAACTAGGTAGTGACGTTGTGGGATTGTGTAACCCATAGGGTCACTTGGAGGAATTGGCTGCTGGCAAGGGTACTGTTGTTTCAGCAGTGGCATCCCCCATGACTATGGGTATTACCACTACTAATATTGTCCAATGGGTTGTGGTGGAGTTCCACTTGGATAATACATTAAGGGTTGGTGGAACTGTCTTTGGTTACCTTGGGAATAAGGTAATCTACGGGGTGTCTGTCGTTTGTTGAGTCTCGGGTTAAGTGCATACACCCCAGACTCTTGTATATGTGAGATGATTAGATAACATCCCTTAGGATGGTCATAGTAGCAGATCTCACATCCACTATCATTGTCCGTGTCTGAATCCACAACTTCATTAGAGATAGTAATTTTTCCTTTACCCTTGTTATGTGCAGGGCTTGAATTTCTCCACTTTGTCTTACCTTTGTCACTACTTTTTTCTACCTTAGAATCTTCTATAATTTTTAAGACAGTTTCAATTTTAGAGTCTAAGGAACTCCATACCTCATCTACCTTAGCCGCTATTTCTGTTGTTAACTTTTGAATTGGCAAGGTTTTCCTATTCACCAACTCTTCGATTGGTGACTCATCCTCCTCATCGCAAAACTTCACTCCCTTCTTTTGAAGAGAGGGATCACGGTTGTATTCTTCCATACTTTCCCTTTTTTGTAGCTCACATTCTTCTTTTGCTACTTGCTCCAACAAGTGATGTACTTCATGGGCTCTAAGTTGTGAGAGTCTCCCTTGGGCATAAGTCCCAAGGGTTCTTCTTGTTTCATGTCTTAGCCCATCCATGATGTGGCGAAGTTGATCCCTCTGAGCATACCCATGGCCTGGGCAATGATGTAACAATGTGTAGTAGTGGGCCATGGTAGCATCCAAGGGTTCATAAGTACCTTGCTTCCAGCCTTGGATCTACTTACGCAAATTAGACACTCGAGAGTACGTTTGATACTTCTTGTTGAATAGTTCTAGCATCGTACTCCATCTCCTGATGGTTTCCAATTTTAAGGACCGGTACCAACTCTCTGCTTCTTTGTTGAGTGTCCTAGGGAACAACTTAAGTTTTTGCCGCTCATTTTCTATATTCTGCAAGGCACAGGCATCGTGGAATGCCTGTAAATCATTTTGCGGATCTGCGTTGTATCCCCCTTCAAATTGTGGGATATTGTTCATGTCTAAACATTTGATCTGACTATCTTTTAAATGCCTTGTGGGAATCCTAACTTCCTCCATTATGTTAAGCATACTTCACGTTGCAAGTAGGGGCTTGTCATGGTCATCTCTTTCATGATGCCTGTGATGTCTGTGTTGGTCCCTACTCTTCCTACATCCTTTCCCTTGTCCTCTCTCTCAACTTTCCCATCGAGGTCTCTCGTTTTGTCTACCTTTATCCTTTCTATTGTGTTCATGGTGGCTATGCACAGATGTGAAAGGAGAGGGTGAGTGATGTGAAGAAGGGGAAGAAGAAGGGGAACCATCGCCATGATGATGCTTCCTACCTTCTCTTCTGCTACTCTGGCCTCAATCGTGATGATGATCTAAGTGCCCGTCCTTAGCATGAGTGGTTGTTCCCCCTGTGAATAGTTGGTGTTCACGAGCATCAAAACCATGGTTATGTATTGTTGATCATAGGTTCTGATACCCTACCTCCTCACCATCTATAGGAGGGGGAACATCATTTGCTAAAGAACCCGTTATAAGGGGTTTCTCATCTCCTATTTCACTAAGGACATGCAGACCTTTGCCCTTCAAAAGTGTATGTTGACTCTCCTACTTTGAGTCCCTCATACATTGTGCTTCTGTGGGATGATAATCCCTCATATCAAAGTCTTCCACAATGTATTCAACATACAATTCTATCATGCCAATCTGTGCCAAAGCATGGAAAATCATGTTAGAGACTAACCGATCCAGGGGTAACACGATGTTACCTTGCAAATCTCTCCATCACAGCTGTTTGTCTTGATGGAGGATAAAGATAAAGTTTGGAATATACTCATCGGGATGAGTATAAACTATCTTGTATTGTTTAGGACTTGGCCGATTTTGTCTATGTGTTTTATGTTTCCGACTGTCTCATGTATGGTCCTTAGGTGGTGAGTTGCTCTTATGAGAAGAAGACATTGTTATTGGTGTGCTAATTTTACCATTATATAAATTTTTCTTTAATTAACTCGAAGGTTCATTTAGGCTTCCAACGATGTGAGTGATATCCTTTATGTTCAATTCAGCACACAAACACTTAGTCCTCGGTAACGACGCCAATGATGAGTGGCTAGGTACCCCTACACTCAACCATATGAAATGAGTGTAGCATGCATGATTTGGTCGAACTCTGTAGACTAAGTGCGTACACACCCCATGGAACACTTGGGGTTAATCATTCGTTGTCTTCTTAGACTTACTTGTAGTTTTCATGGTGTATGGTTAAGTAAGTCTAAGGTATATGATTTTTATGGTCTTTTTTGTTTTTCTCCTATGCTATCGAGGTGAAGGGTTGAGAAACTAACTAACTCTAACTAATGACTAAGTCTAAATTACCTAGCATTAGCATCCATTCCCACTTAATGTACACACTCTGAACCGATGCAACCGCAGCTACCAAACGCTAATTATTGTTGGGATCACCGCGCATAACGCACATGCTCGAAGTGGTCGTACTGAGGCACTTAATTAGGAGGAAAGGGTTGAGAGAATCTATCTAGCCTACACGTGATGAGCAGCCGATTCCTTGACTAACTGTACACATCTGGGACTACCACTGGGATTACCAAGCATAGATCCTAGATATGCCACTGGGTTACCAAGTAGTCACACTAGATGCTCGTAATCAAGTCGTACTCATACAGCATGCGATGAGCAACCGATTCCTTGACTATCCGTACACATCCTTAGATGCTCGTAATCAAGTCATACTCATTCCGCATTCTAGGAGTTTAAGGGTAAGAGAGAAAACAATAAATAAAATCCTATTCCATGCACTACAAGGTTTATCTAAGAAGTTTGTCTTTATTTCTGTACACAACTTGTGTTCAGGTACAATGTTGCTCGAATAAAGATCCGTTCACTTTAGGACTCCTATTGCGGGCACATGGAAAATATTCTATCTCTGGAGTGATCAAACTACCAGAGTTTCCATACTTCTAACTCAAGATGGGGAAACAAGGAAGAGCCGCCTCTTATTTATAGATATGGCAGCGGACCGCGATATCGTGACGACCGCGATATCGGGTACACGATATCGTAGCTCATGCGAATCACGTATCATCAATGCCCAATGCCCTTTTGATTTATCCATCCCTAAAATGTTGAATGTAAGGGTATTTATAGGGTTAGGATTAGCATGAAATGTGAATTGGGTGCCACGTGGCATGAGGGTAGATGGGGCTATGCTAGAGCCAACTATGATCCCATGGGAGTAGTAAGTGCTACACTCTAGAGTACTGTAATGGGTCCCCAGATATTGTTAAATTATGACTACATTATTAAGGCTACATGTGGCAAAGCTTGAATCACCGCAATGTACTTGCAAACAGTGCAAAAAATAATACAACTTGGAGGCTATGCTCTAGTGCTACATCTTCCCATCTTTCGAGTAGGTTCAAGCGTAGGTACAATTTGGAGGACTAATTGGGGATGCAGAAGGGATACAAATCATTGATCTTTCTTGCTAGAGGAATGTCGAAGTTGAGACAGAGGTTGATGTTGATCTCTAGAGGCTTTTGGAGGCTATCAGAGGCTTTTCTGTAGTGTTATGCTAGCTATGCTTTGGAGTGTAGTAGAGTGTAGTAGGGATACTTAGAAAAATTTGAAAGAATTATAGTTTTTCTTCATGCTACACTGGTGATGCTTTGGGGTGTAGTAGGAGGGGTAGCCTCAAGAGTTAGAAAATTTACCAAATGTGTCTTCCATGTTGAGCTAGTTTGAAAGTTTCTTATTCAATACTTAGGAAAAATCGGCCATTAAAAAGTGTGCTACACTAGCTATGCTCTAGAGCATAGCAACCCAAGAGATAGAAAATTTGCCAAACTTTTTTTTTCCATCCCAAGCTATCTTGATAACTTCTAGCTTGGCACTTGAGAAAATTGGCCATGGAAGTGTATGCTACACTGGCTATGCTCTAGAGTGTAGCAGGTAGAGTGAGAGCCTAGCATGACACTTAGAAAAATTTTCATACAACTAATGTTGACACTTGGAAAATCTGGCAAAGCAGGCCTTGATGCATGCTACATTGGCTATGCTAAGGAGCATAGCACCAACACTTAGAAAAATTTGCCAAGTTTTGACACTTAGACAAATTTGTAGTTGAAGTATTGAAGCCCAACATTGATGGTGTTTCAATGGTAGAAATTTGCAGCCTAAAATTAGCAATCTCATAACCTATAAAAGCCAAACTTGAACATCTTATTCAGGCTCTAAATCTTTGGCATTTCCATAGCCTTTGTAACCTTGAGCATTTGAAATCCATTTAGCATTTGTAAAATTGTTGGAGTAGATTGGCATTTACTTGAGCACTAGAGGCTCTCAGCATAGTACCATTATAATAAAAGTCAAGCACCACCATCTACATCACTAGTAATCAAAGTTGTACATTCAAGTAAAAACCAACAATGAGTTCTTAGCAATTGGAGTTGGGAAGTATTTAGATTATGGAGTTTGACTGTAGAACACAACTTACTAGCTCCAACAGGCTTCAAGCTCTATCCAAGCAATCTTCTTATGCGTCTGAGCACATAATCTATACTCCTGTGAACTTTATACTTTAAGCATCTTGTTTTTTTCATAAAGTTTATAGTTCATTTTTATGTAAAATTCATTTCTACAATTTCATAGTAAAATTTTTATAGTTTAATTTTTGTGTTTATTTTTAATCAAATCTACAATTTCATTTCCATCTTTTATCTTTATTTATACTCTTCAAGTCTCTAGGTGATTGGCTAGGCTGTCCAAGGCACCTTGGTCCCTCTTTCTCGAAGGCCCTTAGGATCTAAGGTCAAAACTATTTCGTGCCTATGATTTTTTGTTTTCTAGTGATCAAATTTTCTAGGTGTAACAAAGAGCTACCTAATGATTAGTGTAGACATCTTCTTCATGTTAGAGATGTCTACTTGAAATTGGCCTTGATTTTGAAAAGATGTTGATGAGCAGTGAGGTACCCCTACACCCAACCATATGAATCACAAAGTGTTCATGCGTGATCCATTCGAGTTCTGTGGACTTTATTATTTCTAGTGCACTAGTCTTTTAGGAAGTGAATCTAGCCTTAATATTAATCATTGTGTTTCCAATTACACTTGTGATATTTGTTGGTATGATTAAGTGTAACTAAGGCATCTAATTTTTATCATTGTGTGTTTTATGGTTTGGTGCTTAAAATGTGGATAAAAATAATTTAATTAACTAAACTAAATTAACTAATTAACTAACATTTCACTAATCTTAACATAAGCATCCGATCCCACTTTTCGTACATGTCCTAAACCCACATATCCATTGCTGGGTGACCAAGTGCTATGCTACTAGGTGTACCAAGCAATAACGCTACTAGGATTACCAATTGAATACATGTTATGCTCAAAGTGGTCGTACTTCTTTGTATAATCTCTCTCACTTAATTGCCTCATTAATGTAATAACTAGAAAATATTTTAATAACTAATTGAAAGAATTTAATAAATAATTGGAAATAGTAAATGCATAAATAAAATAGCTAATCTATCCAAAGTGCTACAAGGTTAATCAGAAAGCTCATCTTTATTGTCGCACACACTATCATGCTCAGGTACAACAATGCTTGAATTAAAGATCTGTACACTCAATGACTCCTACTGTGGGCACTTGGGGAAAAATTCTAACTTTCAAATGGACAAACTACAAGAGCTTTAGTGCAACTACAATCTCTAATTTTCATAAATTTAGCTACAAGTGCATATTTATAGTCAAAAATCAAAAAGACCAACACTTTGTCGATGGGGTCTCATCAATGCATGGTAAGATGCATCGACGAGGCCTTGTCAACAAGGCCTAGTTGATGAGGCCTTGTTGATGCAACCAACTAAACGTGACTCATCATACCCCCATGACTGAATTAAAACTTGTCCTCAAGTTCTTTTACAAAATTGGGAAGGCATGGGATTATTAACTAACTTTTCTTCAAACAAAAAAAATTGACCAACTTCACAAGAAATGGAGTGCCTAGGTGTATGGATTCACACATTACAAAAAATGAAGGTGTTTAGGACACAAAATTAAACACCATGAATCAACTCTTCAAAACTTAGATGGCACATTCCTTGATGGTGTGAAGCTTATTGGCAAAGATCAAATGATCCTAGGTGGTGGTGGTTCCTGAGGCTCTAAGGGACCTTCACTAGCTTCATGCACATGTGGTTGAGATGGTTGTGGCTATCCTGCTACTGCTTCAACTTTAGGTGGGATGCAAAAAGCATCTAGTAGTGCTTTCATTTTCTCCTTCTTACTCTTGGGATCATGCACTATCCAAGCAGCTTCCCCAATGTGGGTTGGAATGGGCACATCCCAAGGACATGGGATTGTTAGAAACAACTCCTTGACATTGACAAACCAGGCACTAAATTGTTTGCATTCAATGTCAAATGCCCTGATAGTGTTCTTCATCTCCTGATAGTCATTCATCCATCTGGCTAGGTTCTTAGTGATAGATCATTAATCTTTGAATCATCGTCTATGAACTTTGAGTTTAGTTCTTACTATCTTAAGCTTTTTCTTAGTGTCCTTTTGGTGTTTGAACTCAACCTCATATAGCATATACAAGCTAGCCACTTACTTTTCCAATTCTAACCATGGTCGTCCGATAGTTAGCATTTCTAGGTTTTCATGATGGAGATCAGTCAACTCCATGTACTCTATCATTTCCTCGATTTGCAACTCCTTTAAGTGAATCTCCCCTTTATTGTAGGTGTCAATCCCATCAAGGATGAACTGCCATGTTTCTCTTCCTTGTTGGAGTTGTTGAAGGGCTTCATTTATTTTTCCCTTTTTCATCTAGATGTGTTTCTCATTGACTTCCTTTTGTAAGCCAACTTGGTCCCTGTGATGATTTTTCACCTTCTTAAATTTGAGAGCTTCATTCTTTTAGGTAGCAATCTCAATGGTAGACTTCTAACACAATGTACGTACCTCCTTCATTAATAGATTGTAGTTTTCTATAGCCAACTTTCTTAGTTTAGTGTTTGCCCTAGTAAGCTGCTCCTATTATTAATTATTGAATTCTTGCATTTGATCCTTTTAAGCATCAATGTTTCATAGGCGATGATTTTGTGCAATCAATGTTTCATTCTCTTAGTGCATCTGACTCAAGTCCTTTGGAATTAAGTACGTTTTAGGTGTTTCCACAAACTATTTAAAGATGGTCATCACTACCTCCTCCTTAGCCTTATGAAATCATTTTTGAAGCTATTTGATAGCTTCATCTCTTATCACTGCTAGGTTGAGGATTGCATGATCAACAATTCAAGCATGAAGTTTAGCAACATCCATGGCCAAACATTGATTTTGTTCTTGAGTTGTTTCTAGTTGCCCCTCCAAGATAATGCATTTTTCCCTTGCATTTAGTAGCTCTGCCTAGGTTGTAGTGATGTTCTTCGAAAGATAAAAAATGTCCATAGTCGGTCACCCAGTTTCTACTAGTCATTCTAGCAACTTTTTGTGCTAGGCTACGTTCAATGTTTTGCTGACCATTCCTGGGAATGTCTGTATGTCTTGAAGAGCAGATATATTTGGTATAGACATCGTGGATGCATTCAATGCTTTTGCTACATGGTCATCCATCACTTTAGCTGCTGTCTCTTTTTCTTAGTGTTGCATCATCAAGATAGTTACCCCTTCACCTTCCTCCAACCTCATTAAGAAGGTGGCAGCATTCCTAGAGATTTCAAGGAATAAATGGTATTGCAATAGTAACACCATGACCTTTTGAGTGTTGGGATTTAACCTCGTGAGAAGCTACATTCTTCGAGCAGAGATGATTGGACCATCCCTCTCCATCTGACTAATTATCTGGGCCACCTCATTAAGGTGACTCATCGTTGGCTAGTACACAGATGGATCTACCCCACTCATTTCTACTTGTTGCTCTTGTTTACTCAAGAGTCATTCTTGGATTTGACGTAGATGGATTATGTAGGCCTTCAGTGTTGTTTCTTGAGTGGGTGGTGGTGGCAACTACTTCTCTTCTTGGGTTGTCACTGGCATTTTTTCTTTCATGATTTCTAACCATGAGGCCAAAGGAGCATGCTTGAGAGTGTCATTAGAGTAGCAAAAAATGCCTACCCTTTTGCAAAGTTTTATAATGAGGCATGGAAAGGGTAGGGTCTTCCTTCCACATTCATTTTCTTTGAAATGTTTCTCAATCTTCAAGTATAGCAGTTCTGGAAGGTCAGTAGGGAACTTTCACTTAGAGTAGCGCATGCTCAGGCAGAGAAGACAGGTACCTTGCTTGGCTTCACCATTGGATTGAGGTGATAGGCTACAATCTTGAAGTAAATTTGCTCTACTAGTGTGAGCGCACCATGTCCCTTATGGTCAACCTTGTAGCATCACTGGGTCCACTCCCTCTTGGCCTTAGGATCACCTTTAGTGGATAGTTTAGCCAGCTGTGTTCTAGTGTCAGGTAACCCATGTGCCTATGCAATAGCTTCTATCAAGTAGAACACTTGAATGTCCTTGATTTTGACAATGGACCTCAATCTTTAGCTACTCCAAAAAAGATATCTCTTTCATGTACCATTTCTAACTAGAACTAATTATTGGCCACATGGGAGAGACTTACAATTATGTTTTGACATCCTCTGGAGCTTTCTCCAAAAATGACCCGAAGTTGATCTCTTGAAGAATAGATCATTGCATTTCTTGAGACCAAATAATATCAAGGTAGGCTTGAGTCAATGTGACCTCAAGCCTTGGCATGGGTCTAGGCACTTCTCCTCATTGGGATTGTTCTATTAGCACTTCTTCTTTTGGAATCTATTAGATTCCACTTCAGGCTCCTCACGAAGAGGTCTCATTGCATGGGTCACCTCTGGTAATTCTTATCCTTGTTCTTGTTGACCCCTTATAGCTCTAGGTCATTTCTCTTATGGTTGCAAGGTTTCTCCTTCTTGTGGGCATTTCTATTTTAGTGCCATCTATAATCACAATGATACCATGGATTAGCAATCATTGTGTAACCTTAAAATAATTGAGATACCTTATCTCTTAAAGATAGTTACACTTTGGCTAAGTTGTGATTATGGTTGATTTAATTAATCCAATTGTCATTTTATTTATGTATTATCATTAATAAACCATCCCAGAGGTTATTGGAAGGGTTAATTACTGAAAAAGTTGATGTTTCTATATTATTAAGGTTATTAACCCTTTGGGGAGTAAGAAAAAGTTTTCATTGTAAACCTTAAGATTTGTGGCCCTCACGATAAATATCTTACCTCCGGTAAGTGCAGGGTTGAAAAATAGAGTGATTTGGACAAACGGTTGGGAAGTTATGAGCTCTGAAAGGTTTGGGGCTCTGAAAAATTGCAAAATTTCCCCATGTGTTATAATTAAGTTACAAAAAAATCCTAAGTGTTAGGTAGTATATATAGCGTGTATACATTACGTCAACAAGGCCTCATCGATGAGGCCTCATTGACATGGTTGGCTACATCGATGAGGCACTATTAACCACCATTGACTTCTATTAAATTTGGTCAAACTTTCAAGATATAAGAAACTTTTAAATGAAATTGGCATCAAATGAAAGCTTAGAAGACCAAGAATAGTATGAAAATATGAGAAGAGAATGTTGAAGCTCATAAATTTGGGAAAATGAGGAACAATTGATTTAGTGGATAAATGAAATGAAAGATTAAGGAGCATTGAGCAGTATACTCAATGGAATATGCAAAAGATAGGATTGTAGTGATGTCAAAAGTAGGGAACCTTATCTAACCAAGCCAAGAGCTATGCAAGTGGGTCCTCCCCATAGTAGGCTCATGCCATTTTTCCCTTGCATAATCTCAATTAGAGAGTCCATGGGTCCCACAATCAATTGATGGTCATGAAAAGTTAAGGACCAACCTAGAAGAATCTATGCAAGAATCCCAAACATTAGATCAAGACATAGAGCATAGCATAGAACCTGGTAGTGAGGTGAGTTATGGTAGCATAGATGGATGAGAGAGAATGTGGAATGGAGTTTCTAATTGAGGTCATAAGAAATCCCTTGTGGAATTTGTGTTTAAAATGACCTAAGAAGTTCCATCCTTAGTCCAGAACAAAACCATCCACTTGTAGTGACTTTGCATCGCCACTTAAAGACTTATCCACTTGCTTGAGACACCAAAGTGCTTCCACAAAATAACCACCATTGCATAAAGAGAAGAAAAGAGAAGTAGGATGTGAAAGATAGAGGGCCTTAGTTATAGGAGACTCTTAGGCATAGGTGCATGTTGTTTGAGTTCCATAACCAGTGGTTGTAGCCCGTTTATTTGTCCAAGGATGTGCTTTAAATTTCCATTATTTTTTTAAATGGAAACCATACCATGTGAGGAATTATTCATGTTGAAGGGGTGTGTATTAAATTTCCATCATTTTTTTTTTTGAATGGAAACCACACCATGCAATGACGTTATTTGACTTCCTATTAGTCGGTGGTATGGAACGGTAAGAAGTTCATGAAACATACTTAAGCACTCAAGCAAGTAGAAGAGTACAAAGAGTATTGATTCTCCTTGAAGTCACACCCTTTACAAACCTTTGGATCCTTCCTAATTCCAGAACTACCAAGGTTATTGATTGATTAAAAGTTTCTTTAATGGAAAGGGACCTCAAATTCCCAAAACAAGAAATACCCTAGAGTTCATTGGATGGGTGGATGTCATGGACTCACTGCCTATTCCATGAAAAATAAACCATGTCAAAGTCATCAAACATCAAAATTCAAAAATAGAAACCTAACATCAACAATCATAACATTAATCACAAGCCATCATTAGTAAACAGTAATAGTGGCAATATGTCCTGTGACAATAAAGCATTCTTTATTAGCAAAAATGAGAAAATATCACACTTGAATAAAACAAAACAAAGAAAAATATATAAGAAAGTGTAAAATAGGCAAGAATATTCAAAGGTACTAAAGATGGTATGAAATTAGAAAAATTTAAAAAAATCAAAAGTGTGAAAAACAAAATGGTAGAAAAATCGATGAGCCAATTTGATGGTTAGCATAGATAGCCATCTCCACTACAACTGAGTTGGAAGGAGGAGATTTAAAAAATAGTATGTGGTTATCCATCCATTGAGGCAGTAGTTATACTGGCCTATCTTGGTTCCAGGAAAGGCTTTACTTATTGAATGTTGAGTAACTACTTTTTACTCGGGCATTTAGGCTTGTAGATCAACATGGCCTTAGAGGGAAAGGTTTGATCAATTATATAAGGTCCCTCCCACAATGTTTGGAATTTTTTCTTTTGGGGTACATGTGTGGGGTTCTAGTAGAGATCCTTATCTCTTGGTTGAATTTTTACTTTCCTGATTCTTATGTCATGATGTTGCTTACTAAATTTCTTCTTCACCTCATTCAAGGATAGGGCCACTAATCAATTTTTATCTAATACATTTAGGTTGATTAATCTTTCTTTCTATGTTAGACATAGGTCAAGATTTAGTTCATAGCCTATTGAGAGTGTACAAAGCTCAAATTAAATTAGGCACATTGGAAGTTTTCCGTATACTAACTCATAGGGAGAATAGCCAATAGGAAGTTTCCAAGTTGAATGATAAGCCTAGAGAGCATCGTTAAGCTTTGTACTCCAATCCTTCCTATATTTTCTAATGGTTCACATTAGTATTTTTTTGATTTTCCAATTAGTTACCTCTACTTGACCATTGGCTTGGGGATGGTAAGGTGTTGTTAATTTATGTTTTGCCCCCAAAGTGTTGCATTAACTTTCTAAAGGTGGCACCTGTGAAATGAGTTCCATTATTAGAAATTAGTGAATGTGGCACCCGAAACCTATTTGAAATATTTTTTTATATAAATTTGATAGTAGTGGATGATGTATAATCAGTAATGATTGCTGCTTCTAACCATGTTTTGTAGTAGTTAATTGCTACTATAATATACGCCTTCTTGTTAGACATGGATGTGATAGGACCCATGAAATCAATGCCCCATTTTTCAAAAGGCTTTAGTGATTGAATCCACTATTGAAGACCTTCTATGAAAGTAGTCATCCCCACATCTCATTGACAACATTCACAAGACTTGATGAACCGGTGGATGTCCCTAAAGATTGTGAGCTAATAGTATCCTGCCATCAGGATTTTTATGGTTGTAAGTCCTCATGCATAGTGGCCTCCACAAGGTCCTTCGTGAGCATCCTAGAGAACACACACTTGATCTTCGTCAGGGACACACCAACAAATCATGCCATTGGCACACACCTTGTAGAGGTGTCTATTGATTTTCATAAAATATTTGACCTAATGAAGAAATTATTGCTCTTTCCTAAAATCCAAGTCTTATCGCATGTCCTAAGTGAGAAGATAAGTGAGGATGCCATTATACCATATTTCTTTCACAAGCATTTGTTCACTTATTGATCCTATAACAAGGAGTTCATTTAGAAACTAATTAGAGAGTGGGCTCTCCTTATTTTTATTATCCCATTGTAAGCAAGAGAGGTGGTCAGCGATCACATTCTTAGTCCCTTTTCAATCTACCATCATAAGATTGAATTCCTGCAAGATCACCAGCCATCATATAACATGAGGGCTCACCATTGGCTTGTTTATAAGGAAGTAGATTGCACTATGGTTTTTATGTACAAATACTTTGTAATCAAGCACATAGTGCCCAAACATTTCCATAGCATATACCACTACCATTAATTCTTTCTATGTGGTGGTGCATTTTAACTATGCTTCCATAATGCTTCAACTTGCATGGTGGATGTAGTATGGATGTTTCTTATCATCCATCTATGTGAGCACTACTCCCAAAGCATAGTTAGATGCATCTATCATGATATGGAAGGGTCTAGACTAGTCTGGTACTTGTAGGATTGGTGTTTCTATGAATTTCTCTTTCACTATTGGAATGCATGTTCACATTCCTTGGTCTAGATGAGGGGTGCATCTTTCTTTGTAAACTCTACCAATGACTTTGTGATCTTAGAGAAATTTTCTATAAATTGCTGGTAGTAGCCAGTATGTCCAAGGAATGACTAGACATTTTTAATGGTCTTTGGTTGGTGTGTTATTCCTTGGATGACCCTTATCTTTTATGGATCTACCTCAATCCCTTTTTGCAAAATTTGGTACCCTAGCACAATGCCTTCTTGGACCATGACATGGCTCTTTTGCCAATTGAGCTGCAGGTTTATCTCTACACATCTCTTTAGCACTTGCTTAAGTCGATCCAAGGCTTGCTCGAATGTAGCTCCATAGGGGTGAAGTCATCCATGAAGACTTCAACACCACCACCAATTTATTATTGGAAGATACTAAGGACAAAGAGTTGAAATGTTTCTAGGGCATTGCATAGATTGAATGGCACCTTACAATATGCAAAAGTATCCTAGGGACTTAGGAATGTTGTCTTGGCCTAATCTTTGGGTGCAATTTGGATTTGGTTATAGCCACTATAACCATGAAAGAAACTATAATAACAATGCCCATATATGGTGTCTAACACTTGATCTACAAATGGCAAAGGAAAGTGATCTTTAAATGTTGTTATATTCAATAGCCTGAAGGCAATGCAAACCCACCTTTTGCTACCCTTCTTTGGTACAATTACAAGTGGATTAACCCACTCACTATTTGTAATTGGATAGATGAACCCTACCTTGAGGAGTTGTTCTATTTCCTCCTTGATGATTTTCTTTAATTTGGGGTTTAGCTGCCTCTACGGTTGCCTTCTAGGCTTCATGGATGGGTTGGTGTAGATGTGATGTTGGCATATCCTTAGATTGATTCATATTAGCTCTAGATATGACCAGGCAAAAGCTATTGACCATTTATTCACCACTTTCAACAACTTTTCTTTTTGTTCAAGAGCAAGTTTGGCATTAATCACAACCAGTTTACCATTCTTTAAAAATTCATACTCCATTCTGACTAGTAAAGTTTTAGCTCTAAGGGCTCCTACTTGAAGTGATCAAGGATTTTCAACTCTCCCCAATAGGTATCATCATCTTCATCAGAGAGTTAGGAATGAACTTGTTCAATTTTTTCCATGCCTTCAACATATGCACATGTTAGGCTCTCAGTTGGATCCATGCATATTGTGCTACTATCTGAGTCAGTGATTAGCCACTAGGTGCCCTCCTATTATGTGGGTACTGCATACGGACACCTTTGAATATTGATCTCTTGTGCACACTAATCACATGACTTAATCTATGTGCTCTTTATTAATAAAATATTTTGCATGTAATTACACTCATTATCACTATATGTGATACATGGAATACGCTTCTTCTCGATTTTTCCTAGCTCATTTTCCTTAGATATTTCTAAAGATAGGTCCCTTATGTCCATTCTTGCATCGATCGTGCTTAACCAAGCTCTTCCCATAATGATAGGAAAGTCACTTTGCAGTTTTCTATCTTGATCACCAGAAAATTAGCAGGATAGGACAACCCAAAAACTTTGGTCATAATGTCCTATACTAATCCTAGAGGAATAGTAATTAATTGATCTACTAATTCTAGATGAATGTTACTCTTCTTGAGAGGTGGTAGGTTCCAGGCCTTGTACATGTCATGGGAGATGAGATTAACTTTGGAACTAGAGTTAAGAAGAAGCTTGCATGGCTTGTGTCCAATGATTTGTAGATAAATTAGTGGACTTCTGGGGTTAGATATTTTTGTAGGAAGATTGCCAACCTTGATCCAATTAGAAATAACATGATCTAGCATCACAGTGCAGATCCTAGGTGACACTTGGTTCGAAGGGCACTTGAAGGTGTTTGATGCAAAGGATGAGGGTGCTAGAGATGCAAGATGACCAGCCAAACTAGATTTTGAGGGCTAGAGAGAACCACTGGGTTATAAGAAAGGTCCTTTTCATGATCAATTATCTAGACCACATGGCTAAAAAACTAGTTGTGAGTGTACAACCCTCGTAGCATTTTTTTTGTAGCTATGGAGGAATCTCACCCTGCATGGATGGAGTAGGAGGTAATTGGGTTGAAGGTGAAGGTGTATGTGTAGAGGGATGTGAAGAATGATATGGATATGGATATGGGTTTTCCCCTCTAGTAGATGGTGAATGTGTTTTGTGCTACTCTGGAGGGTAATAGTGATGCTAGAATGATGCATGACTTGTAGAACTTCTAGGGGAGATGGGTTGCTGAACATAGTACTCATATGGATTTGGTTGCCTATAAGGGTACTACTACCTTGGCAATGGAATTCTCCACAATTGTGGTTGGTACCACTATTGGTATTGCTCATAAGGTTGTGGAGGTATTCCACTTGGGTAGTAAGCTTATTGCTATTGGTGGAACTATCTTGGATTTCTTTGAGGATAAGGCAATCATCTTAGAGCTTGCCTAAGTGGTAGGTAAGGATTCAATGCGTACACTCTAGACTCTTATAAGTGTGACACCATAGGGTAACATCCCTTTGGATGTTCATATTGACAAATGTCACATTCAGTTTTATCATCATAGTTAAACTCCACAACTTCCTCTATTGAAGCAGCTTTACCCTTACCTCTTTGATAGGCTTGTTCAACGTCTTTTTTCCTCTTGCGATTATGATCACTATTTTGGTCTTTGGATTCTTTAGCAATCTTCAAAGCAGTTTGAAATTTTTCATCTAAACTATCCCATAACTTGTCAACCTTTGCCAAAATATCGGTAATAGACTTTTGAATGGGTAAGATTTTCCAATTTACCACTTCATCAAGTGGTGATTCCTCCTTGTCACAAAATTGGACCTCTCATTTTCTGATGGAAAGATCCCTATTATATTCTTCAGCACTTTCCCTTTTCCATAGCTCACCTTCTTCTTTTGCTACCTACTTAATTAGCCTTTGGATTTAATGATCTCTTAGTTTAGACAATCTCCCTTGGGCATACACCCTAAGGGTTCTTCTTATTTTTGCTCTAAGCCCATCTATGCTGTGATGAAGTTGTTCTCTCTAAGAATAACCATGTCCAAGGCATTGATATAAGAGTGAATAATATTGGTCCATTGTGGCATCCAAGGGTTCATGTGTTCCCTGTTTCTAACCATGGATTTGCCTTCTTAGATTAAACACTTTGAAGTACATATGCTATTTGTCATTGAATAGCTCTAACATGCTACTCTATCGATGAATAGATTCTGATCCTAAAGACCAATACCATCTTTCAGCTTTCTTGATGAGTGTCCTTGGGAAAAGCTTGAGTTTTTTCCATTCATTTTCTATGTGCTGTAAGGCCCAAAGATCATGAAAAGCTTGTAGATGTGTCCACATATTAGAGTTGTATCCCCCTCAAATCTTGGGATATTGTTCATATCTAGGTGCTTGATTTGGCTATCCTTCATATGTGTTGATGTCAACACTCCCATGCTCTCATGGGGTCATGATTATCAATGTCTCTATCTCTCTCTCTTAATAACTATAGTAAAAATTATGTGAGTAGTGGGCATTTAAACTGTTGGGTGGTGGTCATTAATGTCGATGGTTACGGTCATTAGTGGTAGACATTTCGGAAGTTATGGTGGTTACAAACACTAGTGGTAGACATTTTGGAAGTTATAGACATAAGTGGGTACTTAATTGGAGAATGTGGGTGTTATTACACAAGAAGTGATGGTGGTTTCTATAGCCATTACATGAAACATAGGCATCATTATGGATGGTTGCAATGGCTATAAAACCAGGGGGAATGGGCTCTCTCTAGAGAATGGATCTGAAAAAGAGGCTCTAGTTATAAGTTTGGAGAGGCAGCTTCCTCTCCACTAAGTAGTAGTTGCCTCTTTTCTTTTCTTTTCTTTACAGGCTTCTATTTGATCTTCAAGGAGGGTCCAAGGCAGGAGCTAGCGACTCAAAATTAGATTCTTGCGGGTCTTCTCGACAATAGTAGGGGCTTGTCATGGTGGTGCAGATATGGATGAATGATATTCCTCTCTACGACAATGCACAAAAGGTAGCAAATGATGGTAGGCTTTAAGAATTGCATTTTTTGCCCTGTGTGGACTACAGTGGATGACTCTCTCTCTCTCTCCCTCTCTCTCTCTCTCCCTCTCTTGTGGTGATTGTAGTCTTCTTGCCCAGCAGTGGATACCATCGGCAGTCATGAACCAGCAACGTCAATAGGACCAGGGAAAATTTAGTTCTTTTAATTACTTATTGTATTGAAGATAATTATTTAATTTAAATTCTAGATTTTTTTCTAGTTTATTATTTATAAAAGGTCACATAGCCCTCTCCATCTAAGACTATTCCTAGGTTTCTGTATCCATACGGGAGGCACCCTAGGCAATAGTCTCCTAAAACGAGTTTCCTTCCTAGTGTTGGTGTGACCAAAATTTATGCATCAAAAATATGCTTGGTTGAGATTTTTACTATCTCAACAATGTTGAGCATACTTTGAGTCACCAATAGAGGTTCATCATCATTGCTGCATTGATGACACTTATGATGGTTTTGGCCACCCCTTCGATTTTGGTGGCCTTCGTGATCATTCTTATCTCACTGATCACCTTCATCATGATTGTTGTGATGGTAGCTTCCATAAGAACCATCAGATGAAGAGGAATGTTCAGAATCAGATGAAGAGGATGAAGAGGAAGATGGACTCCCATCACCATTGCGGTGTTTGTCACCACTCTTACACTTATTGCAATCACCATCCTTAGATCCCTTACTATTATGATGCTTGCCTAAGTCCCTACCTTGGCTATTACTTTTTCCTAAATCTAATTTATGAATAGTGGATCTTAGGTTAAATTTCATACCCTTGTCACTAGTATTAGAGGGTGGAGAATCTTCATGTTAAGAACCTTTAGTAGGAGGATCCTCAATCTCATCTTGATTTAGTAGGAACAAGGGATTGGTGTAATGTTTTCCCATTATAGCTTCATGGAGTTTCTCCTGACATTGATCTTATTTACATTGTGTTTCATTGGAATAGTATTTTTAAGTGTCATATCCATTCACAACATATTCTTCATGAAGATCTACTATGCCTAGATTCTTAAGGGTTTTGAATAGCATCCCTAGCATAGATCGATTAGGGGACAAGATGACATTTCCCTCCATATCACACCATTTCAACTGTTCATCCTAATGTAGGATGAAGGTGAAGTTCAGCAAAAACACATCTGGATTAGTGTAAACCACCTTGCAGTCTTATGGGACTGGTGGTTTGGTATCTTTGTGCTTACAAGAAGAGGAAGACATTTTGTAAAACAATATAAAATTATCAGTGTGCTTTTATAATTCTATGTATAGTGAGAATGATATTTACCTTGAGGTTCATACAATGATATTAATGGTATTCACTTAAACCTAAATAGCGCATGTTCCACAAACAAAGTCCCTAGCAACGATGCCAATGATGAGTAGTGAGGTATCCTTACATCCAACCATACGAATCACCAAGCATTCATGCGCGATCTAGTCAAATTTCATGGACTTTATTATTTTCAATGCACTAGTCCTTTAGAAAGTGAATCTAGCTATAAGGTCAATTTTTGTCTTCCCAATTATACTTGTGACATTTGTTGGTATGGTTAAGTGTAACTAGGGCATCTGATTTTTATCATTGTGTTTTATGACTTGGTGCTCAAAATGTAAATAAAAGGAATTTAATTAACTTAACTAAATTAACTAATTAACTAGCATTTAACTAATCCTAACATAAGCATCTGATCCCACTTTCTGTACATGTCCTAAACCCATGTACTGCTGGGCAACCAAGCGGTACACTATTGGGTGTACCAAGCAATAACACTACTGGGATTACCAAGCGAATACATGTTACACTCAAAGAAGTTGTACTTATATGTATAATCTATCTCACTTAATTGCCTCATTAACACAATAACTAGAAAATATTTTATAACTAATTGAAAGCATTTAATAAATAATTGAAAATAGTAAATGTGTAAATAAAATAGCTAATCTAACCAAAGTGCTTCAAGGTTTATTAGAAAGCTTATCTTTATTATTGCACACATTGTCATGCTCAAGTACAACAATGCTCGAATAAGGTCCATACATTCAATGAATCCTGTTGTAGGCACTCGAGAAAAAATTCTAACTTTCAAATGGAAAAATTGTAAGAGCTTCGCTACAACTACAATCTATACTTGCCATAAATGTAGCTGCAAGCACATATTTAAAGCCAAAAATCAAAAATACCAACACTGCATCGATAGGGCCTCATTGATGTATGGTAAGATGCATTGACTAGGCCTCATCGACAAGGCTACATTGACAAGGCCTCATCAACATAGCCAACTGAATGCAACTCATCATATGTCTCCTTGGAAAATGGGATGTCTCTATGGAGATGTTACTCTGTGATGGAGATGTCTCCTAAAAGTAGTACACTTCTCCTCAACTTTTGTCATTTATCTTCTAAGGCTTTCTGCTATTAATTTACCTTCTTGTTAATCCTCAATGCATCTTTATTTGACTTGTAGCCTTCATTTTCATCCATTCTCATCCATGCTCTCATATTGCCCATGTGGTCTTCATTTTGACATCTCATTGTAGATCTCATTTTCTTGAGTTTTGATTCATGCCCTGCAAGATCATCACACACCACAAAAAATCTAGTTTCTCTATTTTCCTTAAGGTTTTGACATACCAAAAGGTCAATAATCTCTCCCTTTTTGGTGATGTCTAAAACTTAAGAAAATGGATGGGCAAATATACAATTTGAATATTAGTAAACAATAAAAATACTTAATACATAGGTAGCTAAGGTTATCACTAGGATAAGGCTCCAAGTCTCAAGGAATAGGGTAGAGATTATGTGAAAATAAAATGAAAACCAAGAGATCTCCAACTATACTATTTAAGGCAAAACCTATCTTCATAGCAACAAAAATACACAACCATGATATAGAAAGATAATAAGATCATAATCTGTCCATAAACTATCCATAATACATACAACTATTGATATATCCTCAACCATGTACAAGAATTAGATATGTGCATAGTCCACAATCTAAAAACCAAAAATCTCTCCTCCTTTTTGGACGTCATCAAAAAGGAGAGATCTAAGGATCCTAACCACTAATCTCAGTTGCATCATCTAAATCCTCATTAGAAGTAGTTGTAGCATGAGAAGGTCTATAAGTCTCCTCCTCATCATCATCACTATTGGTACTAATGCTAGAGACATGCTACTCATCATCATCATTCAAACAAGGTATCTAGACTATAGTTCTCTATGGATGAAGCTTCACTCGAACTCAAGATGAAGCTAGTGGATCCTACTAGGATGGAGCCTATTGAGAGGTTGAGGAAGCATCCTTCCTCTAATAGGTGATAGGATTGGCAAGTATTCACTAGGAAGAAATCCCAAAAATGATCTTCATAGCTTGTTCCTCAAATGTCCTTGGAGCATCATCTTGATGATGGAAACTAGTCTAGGCTACATGAGATCAAGAAACTCCCCTTGGACATGTGTTGATGGTGCATTAGGATTTGAATTAGACTCATTTCCTAAGTCATAGGCCCAAATACTATTGAATGTCTTGGTGACATAGGACATTCCTTCTCACTATCTAATATGGGAGGAGAGGTGATCAGCTCAAATCGCTACTCATCAAAAAGAAGAGGTACTCTAGCTATGTTCATTCTCTTACAAAGGTAAGAGAGGTTCCTACTAATTATCCCAAAGATATGAGAAAATTGCATGAGTAGATCCTTTAGCAAAGACCTCATCTAGCTTCTAGCTAATTTTGACCTTCTCAACTAAGGAGAAGTCCGAGATGGTGATGTAGATCTCTTCTTTTGGGACTTTTGTGGCCTGGTGCTAGTTTTTGCTTCATCAACATGGATGAAGCTCTTCTTTTCTAAGTACTCACCAAGAATCCTCTTGCCTTTAAGAAAGGACATGTCAAGAATGGGAACACCTCTCTATTGAATCAGCAAACTAATGAGGTTAGGGTACTAAAAGTTTATCTCCTTAGTGAATAGGACCAACATGTCTTGGTAGAGAGTATGACCCAAATCCAAGGGTTTTTCTATGAGAAGGTAGTAGAGAAAAAAATTCTTGGGCTGGAAACAAATAATTATAGCTTCCTCCTTTAACAATTATATTATACAAAACAATGAATGATAGGATGAAAGCATTCGAAGCCATCTAACTCCTATAAATTCTCCCACTATGAAGAGATACTGACTTCCCAAACAAAGCATCACAAAATTCATCTTGGAAGATACAAATTATACCATTCACAAAAATGTCACTTATGAAATGAATGATGATCCTAAACAAATCAATACTAGAAATCCAAAAAATTGCATTAACAACTTGAAAGGAGAATCATTAATTAGAAAATCCCCAACCATGATAATGAAAGCCCCAATAGAAGCATTTGTAATCACGATGTTACGATAAAATTCTTTGATGAGAATCTCAAGCACACAAAAATTCATAGAAATGAAAGTAACCCAATTTAAGACTTGGAAAAATCTCTTCAATTCCTTTTGACGTTACTACTAGAAAGAAATAAAATGCTCAAAGATGATAAAGATGATTCAAGTTACCTCAAACTAGTGTTGAGCATTAATGGATTTGAACTATGGGTTGTAGGTGCTAGTAGCGCTGGAGGAAGCTCCTTTTTACTTCTTGCTCTTCTTTGATGGCATCCTTAATGTTCCAACCTTATTGTGGGCCATGGATTTGGAGAAAAATGCACAAATTACTATTATTGGTGAAGCCTTAGTCATCTCCCCTTGGATGTCTATACTTGAATGAATGAAAAATGAGTGCTTGGATTTATATAATCATGCTCAATGAGCATTTTTAATGAAAATATAGACATCTCCTTTAAAAGATAGATGTCTATGTCATGCCTAAAATAATAGGTAGATGTCTCTTTTGAAAATTATAAATCTCTACCATGATGAACAAAAACACAGGTATACATCTCCTTTCAAAAGTAGATGTCTCTTTTGTCAAGTAGACGTCTCATGGAAGACATCTTCAGGTAGATGTCTTAGCAAGATAGGGCTTAGGGATGATTGCCAAGGATTATAGTCTTAAGTGATATTTACAATGAATTAAAAAACTTACCTCTACTTACCTTGTTGAAGAAAATGAAGGTGTCTAGGGAGCTTGAGAATGAAATCCTTCTTTTGAGGTTCCTCTTCTCACATAAACTTCTTTAATTTCCAATGATTTTCTTCCTTTTATAAATTTTTTGGAGAGAGTTTTCTCTCTCTCATCTTCTTGCCTTTTGAATCTCCATACCTTCTTAACTCCCTTGTTCTTTTAGGTTATCCATATTTTCTTGTTGTCCTACATACTTTTCTTTCTAGACACATTTGGATAAGAACAAGGAGTTTTGTAATATATCTAGGTGTGCATATGATAATGCTTTAAATTGCAAACCCATTGTTTATGTCCAAATATATTACAATAATAACACCTAACCCATTTCTTTAGATTAAAGTTATTAATTTGGATCATTGGACTTAGGGGGGGGGGGGGGGATGAATAAGTTCCTCAAATTAAAAATTTTTGAGTCAAGTGCACACACAAAATTTAATGTGGTTCCCCAACTTGGGTAGTCCACACTCAGAGGGTAGATCGCAAACACACCTTCAGACTTTGTTACTCTCAAATGTGGTTTGAAGGATCCACACCCTGTATAATCTTCAAGCCCTTCTCTGGAGTGTTGTGCTGTAACACTAACCACTCAACCCCACAAAGTCCCATCAGGCTTGGAATGTGGTTTCTAGGCTTCCACAACCTTTACAATCTTGAGCTTCACTTTGAAGTATTATGCCGCAACACCAATCACTCAATCTCACAAGATCCTGACAAGCTCAAACAAGATTCCTTCCCACAAAAAGCACATCAACCCTGTAGGGAAACAAGGGAGAATAATTACAAGGGATAAATGCGACTTAATTTGTTGATCCTTTCACTTTGAGGTACAACACAATTTAGAATGAACAAATGATGATACAATGAAGAGCAATAGAGATCACAATGATTGAAAAAATGATTATACTATGATTACACATAAGCTTGCACATTTCCCAATACATATGATGTCTTCTTATAGTTGTCATGTTTTCAAATCCATCTTGGAACTCATGCAATGGCTAGCCAATAGTCACTAATAGTCATGAAAGATGTCTTTTTCATGCCTAAGATGTCCTTTTGTATTTTCCCTCTATTTTGGGAAGATGTCTTTGTTTGGAAAAGATGTGTTTTTGAAATCTCCATTCTAGGAAGATGCCTTTGTCAGATGGAAGACATCTTTCTAAAACTAACCTACATTTTGTGAAGATGTCTTTGGCTGATGAAAGACATATTTACTTGAGAAAATATGTCTACTATTTTTGGAAGACATCTTTTCTTGTGCATCCTTCAATTCTACCAAGACATCTACTATCTCTTAGAGATGTATTTCTTCAACCTTCCTTTGCATGATGAATTCATCATTCCTTGTCCAAAACCTTGATCTTTCACAAACCTTCTTATCTCAATTTAAGTTCTTGACCTACAAGCACAACAATCACACATACACACAAGCACCCTTGTCTTCCATTTTTCTTAATGTTTTTACATACCAAAAGATCCACAATTTCCCCTTTTGATAATGTCCAAAACTTAAGAAAATGGGTTATTATTGTCCCAAAACATAAGCTACTTTTCCCCCTTTTTGAACATGACCAAAAAGGATAAAGCATATAGAGAAAGTGCATAAAAATATATGAAGAAAAACATTAAGACATAAATTCCTATGATAGCTAGGTATTAGGATAAGCATGGAGGTTCAATGGTACATGAATCAAGGTATAAGCAAAAAGTAAATAGCAAAGATAGATCACACATAGATAATAGGGAAAATACACCATCTCTCCATAACCATCCACAAACTGTTATATAACATACTTTCCAGAATCACATCAAAGTACAACTATCTACAACTATCATTTCACATCAATCACATATGTGCAAAGTCCCAAAATCACATATGTGAGAGCCAAAAAATATCTCTTCCTTTCTGAAGATCAAAAAAGAGGAGAACAATTAACTAGTTAAGGTCTCAATCACTAACCTCGATAGCATCCTCAGACTTAGAATTCACTACTGCTCTAGATGGATGATAAGTATCCTCCTCATCATCATCACTGCTGGTGCTAGGTTGGCTAGATCTCTAGATGTCCTCATTAGAGGAATCGACCTGTTGCAATGGAGCCTACCTAGGATGAAGCTTCACTAAAATCAAGAGGAAGTTGGTGGAGTTGGTGGCTATTAAACTAGGAACCATTGGAATGTGATCCAAAAGATTCTCTCCATATCTCATTGCTTAAAATAGCTAGGATCATCAATAGGAGGTGGAATTGTGTAAGAAAGAGAAACTAGACCATGGTGCTTTTGCTACTACATGGAAGCATGATACTTCGCCTAGACACTAGCTAGGGTGCCTCTAGCTTAGAATCTAACTCAATCCTTGAGTCATACATATGTGAAGGTCATACTATTGAAGAATGTTATGGAGGAATAGGAACATCCTCCTCACTATCAAAGATAGGATGAGGAGTAGCTTCCTCAAACACCTACCCATCAGAGGAAGGAGGAATCCCAGCTACATCCAAACTCTTATGCAAGTAAGCGAGGTTCCTTCCAAGCTTCCTAATGGCTCATGAAAGGGACCAAAAAAGCTTCTTCAAAGATGAATTGATTTGAGCACTAGAGGATTTTGATCATCTCAATTATGAATATGATTCCTTCTTTTGTTTTGGAGGTATGGTTTTGGATCTTGCTTTTGTTGCATGGGAAGTACTCCTCTTCTCAATGTACTCACTGAGGCTCCTGTTACCTTTAAGCAAAGGTAACTCTGAACTAGGTATACCCCTCTAGTGAATTAATAAAATGATGAGGTAGGGGTGCCCAAGGATTCTCCTCTTGGCATAAAGGCTCAAAATGTCTCAACAGCAAGTGTGCCCTAGATCTAGTGGCAACCTTGTAAGAAGACAATATAGTATGAAATATTGGGGTTGCAGCAAATAACTGTAGCTACTTCCTTTCACCATGATGTTATACAAATCAATGAGTGACAAGGTGGAGGCATTAGGAGTCATCTTTCTCCTCTTAATATGACCACTATCAAATGACATACCTTTGCCAACCAAAAGATCACAAAATTCATCATTTCCTATAGGCATTATACCATTTGTGTAAATATCATGCATTGTATCAATGGTAACCCAGAAGACATCAGGACTAGAGATACCTAGAATTGAATTCATAATTTTGGAAGAGACCTCAATAACTATTCCCCCAAAAGTTGATGTGAGTGCCTCAACAATAGCATCAAAGATAATAATAGTACAATAGAATTCCCTAATTAACACCTTAGGGACAAGAAAATTCATGGAAATAAAAGTGGTCCAGTGCAAAAGCTTGGAACATGCCTTAGTTTCGAAGCATAAGCACCTAGCATAGGTTTGAGACAACTTAAACCACTACTATCATTTCTGAGTGTTCTCTTGCTTTTCTAGTTCATAGAAAACAAGTTTGTGCAGGTTCTTATTCTTGAGAACTACATCCAAGTCCATTTTTTTCTTGTGAAATTCTTCCTTGTCTAAGAACCATTAGAAGGGACTCCTTCCCTTTAGCTAGTCTTTCATTCACAAGCTTTACATCTGCAAGCTCACCTTTCATCTACTCACATGACTTGATTAGATCTTTATTCTCAGCCTTAAGGTCTAAGATTCCTTTGGTAATATCAAAAATTGTAGTATTCAATAAATAAATTTCTTGATCCTTTACTTTTACTTTCTTGTTCAACTTTATACAAATATTTTGAAAATTTAAGAGTTCATTACACAATAAATCAAACCTCTCATCATCATTAATATCATCGTCTGATGAATTTGCTTCATCATTAGTGAGGGCCATGCAGATGAGATGAGAATGTTTCACATCTTCCTCCACTTCTTCCTCACTCTACTCTCCATCATCCCAACTTGTATAGAAGTTGGTCTTCTTTACTCTAGTGGATTTGTACTTGGATTACATCCTAAAAGTGCTAGAACATTTAGAGGCCAAATGGCCTCTTCCACCACATCCAACACTCTATAGAAGAAAAATCTAAGTTAGAATTTAAAAAATTCTTAACACTTTCTCTACCTTTGGACTGATTGAATCTTTACTAATATGTTTATTTATTTCTTCAAGTTATCAGTCATTGTAGCTTCCAAATGAGAAAGGCAATTTCATCTTCACTACCCTCATCATGCTCATTGAGCTCCTTCTTCTTTAAGAAAGTCTTCAAGGAAGTAGGCCTTTCTTGAATAGCTCCTTCACTTATGAGATTCATTTCATAAGCAATGAGAGAAATTTAAAGCTCTTCAAATTTTAGAGTTGAGAAGTCTCTAATTTCTTCCATGGTCATGACCTTAGGTCTGAACTCTAGTTGAAGAGTTTTGATCATTTTAATGATAACATCACTTTTGGAAAAGCCTTTATCATTACCTCTAATGGCTACAACAATATCATTAGCTCTAGAGAAGTAATCTTTTATCTTTTCACCATCTCTCATTTTAAGCTTATCATATTCACTTTGCAAGATCAATAATTTTGATTGCTTAACAATAGAGATACCTTCATATGTTGCTTCTAGAATTTTCCAAATTTCTTTGGCTATTGTACATCCTACTACTCTATTAAATTTGGATTTATTTAAAGCACAATATAAAGAATTATCTACTCTATAATTGAACATGAACTTATCTTTCTCATCTTGTATCCATTTGTTGCAAAACTTGATGATTGTTATGGAGCTGTTGATAGGTGGATCATAGCCTTCAAGGATTGACTCCCACACTTCAAACTCCATGGATTCAAAGAACTCTTGCAATCTAGCTTTCCACTAGGTGAATTCAAATCTATCAAACATGGGTGGCTTTGTGTAATATGTCCCCTTCATTGTTCACTCTTGAAGTTGATGATGACAAAGAAGAATACAGGCTTTGATACCACTTTTGGATCATTGAACTTAGAAAGGAGGGGGATGAATAAGTTTCTCTGATTACAAATTGTTGAGTCAAAGAAAAAACACCAAATTTGATGTGGTTCTCAAACTTTGGTAGTCCACACTTAGAGGGTATATCATAAGCATACCTCTATACTTTTTTTCTCTCAAATGTAGTTTGAAGGATCCACACCTTGTACAATCTTCAAGTCCTGCTTCAGAGTTTTGTGCTACATCATCGACCACTCAACCTTGAAAGGTTCCATTAGGCTTGGAATATGGTTTCCAAGCTTTCACAACCTTTACAATCTTGAGCTATACTTTGAAGTATTATGTTGCAACACTAATCACTTAATCTTGCAAGATCCTAACAAGCTCAAGCAAGATGCCTCCCCACAAGAAGCACATCAATCCCATAGGGCAACAAGGGAGAACAATTACAAGGGATAAATGCAACTTAGTTTGCTGATCCTTGCACTTTAAGGTCCATCACACTTTATAATGAATAAATGATGATATAATGAAGAGCAATGGAGATCATAAAAATTGACAAAATGATTGTATTATGATTATACATAAGCTTGAACATTTTCCAATATATATGATGTCTTCTTATAGCTATCATGTTTCCAAATCCATCTTGAAACTCATGCAACAGCTAGCCAGTGCTCACTAACGATCATGAAAGACATCTTCTTCATGCTTGAGATGTGTTTCTGTATTTTCCCTCTATTCAAGGAAGATGTGTTAGTCTAGGAAAGATGTATTTATGAAATCTCTATTCTAGGAAGATGTCTTTCTAAAAATGGCATAGATTATGTGAAGGCGTCATTGCTTGATGGAAGACATCTTTACTTGAGGAATGATGTTTTTTATTTCTTGAAGATGTCTTTGCCTATGCATCCTCCAATTCTACCAAGATGTCTACTGTTTCTTAGAGATGTCTTTCTTCAATGTTCCTTTGCATGATGAATTCATCATTCCCTATCCACAATCTTGATCTTTTGCAAACATTATTTTCTCAATCCAAGTTCTTAACCTACAAGCACAACAATCACACACACACACACACACATAGAGGTATCTTTTTCTTCCATTTTTCTTAATGTTTTGACATACCAAAATGTTCATAATTAATCCTTAAAGTTTCTCTTTCGTTAAATTGAGTGCCAATAGTTACCTCAATTTTTGAAGGTACCTCTTATTCAGATGAGGTCGTTGTAGATACTTATTCTTGTTGATAGCATCCTAGTCCACTTTTATTGTTCAAACTTCTTCCTTGTCCAAGAACTATCAAAGAGATTCCTTTCCTTTGACTAGCCTCTCATTTATAAGTTTAGTATCTATAAGTTCTTCCTTAGGGTGCTCATAAGATAGGGTTAGTTTTTCATTCTTAGCCCTTAGGTATGAGATTTCTTTTGTGAGATCTAAAATCTTTATATTTAATGAAGAAATATCTTGATCCTTGGTTTTTATGTGCTTTTTCAACTTTATGTAAATATTTTGAAAAGATAGAAGTTCCTTACACAAAAGGTCATACCATTCTTCATCATTTTCAAATTGATCATCATTTGATAGGCTAGCAGTGTCATCTATAAGAGCCATATAGATGAGATGTGAATCTTTTGTAGCATCATTTACCTCATCTTCACTTTGTTCTCCATCATCCTAGCTTGTGCAAAAGTTGGTATTTTTCATATCCATATCATTCTTGTCTTTCCATTGCAACTTGTCATTGATAGAACATTCAAAGGACACATGGCCTCTTTCCCCACATATCCAATATTCTATTAAAAAAGAGTCAAAATTAGAGTTTGAAAAGTTCTTACCTCTATCCTTACCTTTGGCTTTGGATTATTTGGGTCCTTGTTGATTGAAGCTCTTACCCTTTTCTTCTAGAAGCCTTCGAAGCCTCCTTGACAGAAGTGTTATTTCTTCTTCATTGTTAATTTTTTTTTCATCCAAATCCTTCTCTTTGGATGTTGATTTCAAGGTAATAGACTTTTCTTTTATTGCCCCTTTTCATATGAGATTCATTTCATAAGCTATAAGGGCACTTTGGATTGAAAAATCTCTAATATCTTCTATAGCTATAACCTTAGCTCTAAATTCAGGTTGTAGTGTTCTAATCATTTTAACAATTACATCATTTTTAGGAAAATCCTTGCCTATAACTCTAATTATTACAATTAGATCATTTTCCCTAGAAAAGTAATCTATTATCTTTTCACCTTCTCTCATTCTAAGTTTGTCATACTCACTTTGCTAAATCAAGAGTTTTGATTATTTGACTATGCATGCACCTTCATAGGGAGCTTCTAATGTTTTCCAAATTTCTTTTGTAGTTTTACATCTAGCTACTCTATTAAACTTAGAGTTATTTAATGCATAATATAAACAATTTTTTGCTTTAGAATCATACATGAACTTATCTCTTTCTTCCTATGTCCACTTACTTCATGGTTGGAAGGATTTTATTGTGTTATTAATAGGCGGTGTGTAACCTTCAAGGATGGACTCCCATATCTCAAATTCCATTGAATTGAAGAAGCCTTGCATCCTTGTCTTTTAATAAGCAAAATCAAACTTATCAAACATTGGTAACTTTGTGTAGGATTTCCCCTACATAATTCACTCTTAAAAGTTGTAGCCAAACATAAGAGTGGGGTGAAGGGGGTAAGGGGGTTGAAAGTTCCTCAAATCAAAATACTATAGCCAAAAAAATACACCAAAATTTATGTGGTTCCCCAACTTGGGTATGTCCACACTCAGAGTGTAGAATCCATGCACACCTCTAAAATTTGTTTTTTTTTTAATATGATTTGAAGGGCACCACATCATGTATAAGCTCTTAGCTCTACAATGAAGTATTTGATCATTTCAAAACCACTCAACTCCATAGGCCTTAACAACCTTAGAATGTGATTTCAAGGATCCCACAACCTTTACAAAATTGAGCTCTACTCCAGATTATTTTGACACTGCAAAACCACTCAATTCGATACAATCCCAACAAGCTCAATATGGATGCCTTCTCACAAGAAGCACATAAACCCTGTAAGGATACAAAAAAGAGAGAAAAAGATAAGGAAAAAATGTAACTAGATTTATAGGTCCTTGCACTTTGAAGCACAGTACCACATACAACTAAGCAAACGATGTGACAATGAAGTACAAGAGTACAATAGCATAGAGTATATACTAAGGAGCTTGATGTGAATTATGTTTATTACTTTTCCAAGATTTTGGTTTCTTTTTATAGTCTTGAAGTTTTCCCAAACTCCTTGAGATTCTTACAATGACTACCTAATAGCTAGTATAGATGTCTTCTTTGTGGTAGAGACATCTACCTAAGATTGGCCTTAATTTTGGAGAGACAACTCCTTGAAAAGTGGAATGTCTCTTGTGAGACATCTCTAGGAAGATGTCTACTTTATGATGGATATGCCTGCTAAAAATAGTAGATGTCTCCTCAATGTTTTTCCCTCATCTTCTAAGGCTTTCTCCTATTAATTTATCTTCTTACCAATCCTCAAAGAATCTTCATTTCACTTGTAGCCTTCATTTTTATCCATGTTCATCCATGGACTCATCTTGCCCATGTGGTCTTCATTTTGACATCTCATTGTAGATCTCATTTCCTTGAGTTCTCATTCATGCCCTACAAGATCATCATACACCATAAACAATTAATTTTCTCCATTTTCCTTAAGGTTCTAACATACCAAAAGGTCAACGCTAGTAACTTGATATTAAATTCTAATCCTATTATAAATCATCTACTAGATTAAAAAAACATAAGGTACAAACTCTAATTGTTAAAAATACTATCTTGAATGAGGAGGTTAACTAGGAAGACATTAGCTATCACTTGCTTGAGTTTCTTCATTAGTAGATAGAGAAGAATTCTAATACCTCATGTTCTAGAAGTAGTAGCTCGAGTAAAGGTATAAATTCTGTGGAAAGAGAGATTATGAGATGATTTCATAAGCTAGTACCATATATCTTTAAGGGTAAGAAGGACCTCATGATTACTTTGGAGTGGCTTGAGAAGATTGGAAAAGCTTTTATGTTAATGGGTTGTTCTTTTGAGAAACAAACTTCATTGGCTATGTACTACTTAAAGGAGACAACTAGTTGATAGTAGAATACTAAGAAGAAAACAAGATGTTTGGAGAATACCAATGTTCTTTGAAGTGAGTTCTTACTCATTTTCGATGAGTGATACATTCCTATCAAGTACATGCATGTTAAGAAAGATGAGTTTTATGAATTATATCAAGAAAACTATATTGTCCCTAAATATGACACTAAGTTCTCTAAATTGAGTCTGTACGTACCTCAAGTTTAGATGAAAGATATAATTAGAGCTAAGCACTTCATCTAAGGATTTTATCATTTCATTTAAGGACCATGTGCTTCCTCATCACCTAAAGACATATAAGCATGCTCATGGTCATGTAGTGTATTTGAAGCATAACCAACAAGCAAAGATGACTTGTTATTATCCATCTTACAAGAGGAGATAGCCTCCTAAAGGTAATCCAAATGAGCTGAAGCAAGCCAAGGATTCTAGTTGAAGTAGTCAGCACTAGCAATATTTTGCAAGTTGCGGGATCACTCATGGATTCCTTTCTTACTTTTCCTATGAGAAGGTTGGATATCTGTAGAGAGCTTTTCATAACTACATTTGTAACTAGAAAAAACACAAGAGGGCCAATAATATAAAGATTTTAGGTGATGAATCCTGGCTAAATGACAAGATAATGGATGGTTAGAGTGCTATTGTAGGTCCCAAGACCCATGATCAAGTATAAACTCTTATTGATCAATTAGTGGAGATATAACCTAACATTATCTTAGAGGGAAAAGGTATGAGTTTAGGTTTTTTAAATTTGATCCTCTTTAATCCTAGTTTCAATCACTATTTTTTAGATCTAAGAGCAGTTATTTGGCTTTGAAAAGCTAGTGTGAGAAATAGGAGTTAGTAATTAGGATCATGGGGGAGAAGTGATTGTAGTGGACCAAGTTTATAGATCTGTTTCCTTGATGCTATGCAATGTTTCCTAGCTTAGTGATTTGTACATCAGGAGTTTGGAAGAGTATGATATTATTTTAAGTATAGTTTAGTTTTCATGATTTTATGATAGTCTGAAATATCATCATCATACCCTTTCCATGCTAATAGATGGTGGTCTATAAGTGGCTATGCACACTAAGAAATGGAAGATTAATTTGGATTTAATCTATTTTAAGTATTTTCATTATTTGATGCAAAATACCAATCATGTTATGTAGTATTAATTTCTATGATTTAAGAGAGATTGAATAGCTATGTATGATTCATGAATATCCTAGTTATAGTTTCTTGGATTACTTCCTAGGCAAGATCTTAATTTTGAGGTTGCTCTCAAACTAGATGCATAACTTATTTTTAAATTAGTACACAAGGTGTCACTAGTTGAGCTAGCTAAATTGAAGATTTATCTTCAAAATATATTTGATAAAGAGATAATTTATCTAAGTATATCTCCTTGGGATGTACTAGTTCTCTACATAAAAAAGAAGAATGATAGTTTAAGAATATGCATTAACTATCAATAGCTTAACCAAATTATAGTTAAGAATAAGTATCTTCTACCATGTAAAAATGATTTATTTGATCAATTATGAGAATTCAAGGTATTTTTAAAATAGATATAAAGTCTAGATATCACTAGGTATGAATTAAAAATAACAATGTTTCCAAGATAACCTTTTAAACTTGGTAAATATTATAAGTTTACAATCTTATTGTTTGGAATTACTAATGCTTTTGTTGTGTTTATACATATCATGAACAACATCACGAGAAGATGAGGAGCTTCCTTAAAGTCCACAATATAAGCTTACTCAAGTACAAATATCCACCACAACCCTCAAATAAACAAGAAAAGAAGAAAGAAAACTCTATTCTTGCTCAACGAAAATGAATACAATACACAAATGGAAGTAACATACTTATGAGGATAGAGAATAAATTAGTCAAATCCTCACACCACTTCCATAATATAAGAAGAATAATCAAGAGGATGATCTCACATTCTAATGCTTAAGAAGAATTTTTTAACTCTCTCTTAAGCTTGTACAATGTCAAATGCCACTCTTTTTTTTTTCTTTCTTAAGGCTACTTTGAAATCTTTATAATATTTGGAATCATCTTTGGGCTTTCCTAGGATCTCATAACTACTAGACTATAACTAAGTTATGACTTGTACCTTATCACATTAGTAAAATTTGAATATTTTTAGCTACTATGTTTCTACTAATTGCAATATACTATGACATGCATTCTTAAAAATACAACTTACCATAACTTTTATTGGCTCATGACTCAATGCCCAACTTAAAAATTATCTAAAATATATAAATTACATAAGCTATAGCATACTACGACTCGTAGCTTCTTGCAAGGATAGACAATGGCTATTTGCGATCCACAGTAAACTCGTAGTTACCTATCTAATAAGAGAAAACATGCAAATAATTTTAAAAAGGCTTCAATCATAAATATAGACATACTACTATGTCTAGAATACAATAAAGATGAGAATTACCTCATTGGAAGAGTTGATATCCTCATCATTTTTCTTATCCTTAAAAAGAGACTAGTATCATTTAGATAATACACTTGGAATAGCATCAAGGCCCCACAAATCTAAATCATTCTCATGAACTCAAATGACATTCTTAGGCTCTTTATCACTCTAATGCATCAAGTACTCATGTCTCTTCTTGCTTGTTATGATCCTTACCTCTATTGCTTATAATACAATTAGCTTCCTTGATGACTTCAATGCATATTGACCATTAATTACATTCTTCAGGGCTTTAAGACTATTCTTCAAGTATTATGCAAAAATATTATATGATAGGGCTAAAATTTAAAATATTTAAAACATAAGAAATAGGAAAATTACTAGGAAAATCAATCTCATAATCATTAGGATTGATCTTCACACTTATTTTGAATGGATCAATTCTCCTAGACTTAATCTTATAGAATTGTACATTCTTCTAGCTTTCTTTGCTTGGGTAGATCAAAACATAATCATCAATTTAAAATTTACTTATCCTCCTACCCTCATTGACGTTGGAAGACCTATCCTTTATCTTCTTCTCCAAGTAAGACTTAAACTTGTTGATGCATTTGCTTTATATGCTCAACAAAATCAGTGACCAAAGAGGCATAATCATTGATTTAGCTCATCAACTAGATTTGATGAAAAATCATAATCTATAATAAAATTCATATCACTAATACTAGTATGGAAAATATTCTTATATGAGAATTCAACATGGACTAGCCTATTTTCCCATCTTTGAGATTGATCCTTAGATAAAAATATCTCTTTAATAAAAATCTATTGATAACTTCAGTTTACCCATTAGTTTAAGGATGATAGGCTATAAAAAATAATAAATTAGTTTCAAATAATTTTTAAGGAGATATCCAAAAACACTAGTACATTTGACATTCCTATCACTCATAACATTTAATGGAATTTCATGTAGTTTTACAACATGTTGAAAGAATAAATGAATAACATAAGAAGCATCACTACTGTGACAACCTATTCTCAAATGTCATGGCAAACATCAAATATACGTAACATTCGACATTATGTGTAAGGAAAATAATAGGAAAAGTATAGATGAAAAATGAAAATAATGCTTTATTAATGTATAAAAGTGTAATTAGATCATGTTCTATGGATTTCTTAGGATAATCTTCCTTCAACATCTATTTCTTTGGATCATATTCTCCAATCTTTGAGATTGATCCTCAGATAAAAATATCTCTTTAATAAAGATCTATTGACAACTTTAGTTTACCCATTAGTTTAAAGATGATAGGCTATAAAAAATGATAAATTAGTTTCTAATAATTTTTAAAGAGATGTCCAAAAATAACAAGTGCATTTGAAATTTCTTTCATTCATAATATTTAGTGGAATATCATGTACTTTTACAACATGTTGAAAGAATAAGTGAATGACATAAGAAGCATCACTATTGTGAAATCATGTTCTCAGATGTCATGGAAAACATGAAATATATGTAACCTTTGACATTATGTGTAAAGAAAATAATAGGAAAAATGTAGATGGAAAATGAAAAGAATGCTCTATTAATGTATAATAGTGTATTTGGATAATGTTCTAAGGATTCCTTAGGATTGTCTTCCTTCGACATCTATTTCTTAGAGGTAGTCTAGTACTACCAGCATAATTAAGCTTGTAATTAGCTAGAAGGGATGGTTAGTCACCTTCCTATCTTGCTTTAACTAGTAATCATTACTCATCATTATTGGCACTACAACTCCATGATAATATGACTTCTAATTTATAGGTATAAATCCCTTAGGTTAAATCCCCAAAGTTTATTTGAAAAAACATGCTAGTATTACAATGCATCCTTTTAGGTCTTAGTTACAACTTGTCTTTTCAAGTCTTATCATAATAATTATAATATATTTTATGAGGAGAAACCATATTTATTACAAAATATCACTATTGAAAATGGGAACATGACAATCTACTTCCCTTAGCTTTCATTCATCTTCAAATAAGTTGATGCTAATGATCATTTCTCTAGCTCTAGTGCGTCCTTTATGCTCTAGTGCTCCAACGCTTTCATTTTTCCTATTGAAATATGGTTGGATATTTTAATGTTATCTTACTTATTTTGTAATTAATAATATAAGTAAACAATGCTTTTGAAATAAATATCATTTTGTCAAACTTAGCTTCATCTCTAGGTAATGACAAGAGAAGAATTAAGGATCTGCTAACCACCAATCACTAGTTCTAATGAGGATCACATAAAGTGCAACTTGTATTTGGTTATCCATATGAATGTAGAAAAAATTAAATTTTTCCATTTTTATTACCCAAAAATATTTTATTTATCTAATTTAGAAATTTTAATTAAATAAATAAATAGGAACAAAATAAAAAATAGAAGCTAAAAAAATCCTTGATTTTCATCAACCTTAGGAATTAAGGAATATAGTTATAATTCTACCATAAGGGCTACATGGTGGAATGACCTTCCTCAAGATGGTAGGGCTTGATCTTGCTCTTCAACTTCTTCTTAAGGAATTAACTTCAATAGCTTGGTAACTTAGAAGGATTGGTTGCCATACCAAATATAATCTAAAGTCTCGATGAAGAAGGATATTGACTCATCTTCAATAGTCATGGAAGCATAGTTGCTAAATTATGGTTCTTAATGAATACTATTCATCAACATCATCTATTTTCAAACTCTATGATTTGATTTATCTATTGAAGATTGAAAGTATAAACAATATGAATTAGCTAATTACATGATGAATGGATGAAAACATATTTTTCAATTTAGGTTCCTCTTCCAATGACTCTTTTACTTTTCTATATTTTAGGAATTGATGAATACCACTTTATAATTTTGCATTAAAGTTGCCACAAAGGATGACTTTATACTTTTGCATTAAAATCTCCATAAATGATGAATGAAATTGGGTTGAGACCAATCTTGATTAGGAACAACTTGCACTTGAAGCTTTTCTTGATTTAGCTAATTAGGTATGATACTTAACAAAGTCTAACATCTAAGCATGTTGGATCCATGATCAAATGTGTATTCACTACACATACATATCTTTATGATCCTCTAAAATATGGACCATTATTTCCTCCCCATGATCTAAAGTTCTAAAATTTTAAAAATCATGTCCTTTAATCTCTATTCAAACCTTTATGCTAACTCAAACTTGACTTGTTTGTAAAAGATCATGCAACCGTCCATATTTCGGTTTCCACAATAGAATAAATAGTATGAATTGTAGGCAAAAACATCATGGGAACCTTTTTTCTTATAGATACCTTCATATCCCAACTTTCTCAAATCATGTTGAAATTGATAAAGAAATTTTCATAATAGAACTTCTTATAGGCATAGAACATTAGCATGCAAATCTTGTAATTCTGTAATAATTCATGGGTATCAGTACTAGTGCTAGTTCAAAGTTCAAGGTGGATATACTGGATGTTATCTTTCATTGGCTAAGGACCTTATAAGCACATTATCTATTATATATTTTATTCTCATTCCTAGAGTTTCTTCTAGATCATTTTTTCTTATGAGCATCATATATTTTTTTGGAATACAATTATGATTCTTAATGATGATTGATGTCTACTATTAATGATTTGATTATAGGTTAAATTGGTATACATCTTATTTGTTATTCTATCTTACCAACTAATTCTCTCAATTGCTTAATTTTTTGGGTCGATACAAATTTGGCTATGCCTCCTAGACTTCTAATGACATTTCTACCTCCCTTAGGAAAGTAACTCTAGTAGTGTAACTAATGACATACTAGGTTTAGTAACCTAGGTCTATCTATCTGCATATTCTAAGAACCTAATATTAAGATCCAAAATAATTCTAAAGGATTAAATTTGTTAGTCCCAACAATCAAATTATAAGGAATGATTAGTCAATCTAAGTTATGGCCTTTTAAGGATGATTTAAGGTATCCCCAAATTTTTGGCTATTCAAATGATTAATCTAGCCTTACTATTAGGTTAAAAAGCCTAAAAAATATTATAAATAACTCTTCATATGTTAGAAATGAACATCATATGCCTAAGTTATTCTAAATTGAGCTTCTAAGGCTCTTGAGGTGGACTTTTGGAGTAAGGACTAAAAACTAAATTTTGAAGATCTATAGGAAAACTTTGACTTTACTATTACATCTAATAGGCTAAAATCTACTAGAGATGACTCTTCGTTTATTGAAAAATATTTCTAAAATCAAAGTTTATGGCTTCCAAAGTTCAAATTTTTTGGCACAAATTTTGAGACTTCCCAAGGGCTTCCTAAGAGATCATCCATCCCAATACTACTTTAGGATGAGCATCCTTAATTATAGAATTTTTAGTTCAACTACTATTGACTTGTAAATTTAACCACATTTTCATATTTAAATTTTCCTATCAAACATTAAATTTTAAATCCAAAATTTTTTCATCAACTAACTAACTTTCTTTAAATATTTAATCAATTGATAGACATTTTTCCATCACTATAAGCTTCGCAAGAGATTGGAGATGATAGTGCTAATGATGCTAGGGAGGTGTGGGTGCATGGTGGTCTTGATGTAGAAAAGGTTAGAGTGCATGGTGCTAAAGAGATTGAGATGCACAATGAACTCAACATTCATGGTATCAACAAACATCAAACATTCATATTCAAAGTCCTAGTGGATTTTGTAGTGGAAAGTTTGATGACCTAATGAGGGTAACATGAAGGCACAAGCATAGATGAAGGTAAAGATGTAAGTGAAATTGATGGATTATGTAACAGAGAAGAAGGCATATATCACAACAAATACAAAATGTTGTTTTTTTGTAGTGCAACAAGCTTGTAGTTGCAGCCTAGCTAGCTATGATGCAGCAAGCTCATGGCTATAGCTTGGCTAGTTGTGGCATGATGTGAAAAGGCCTTATATCCCTACCACACAGTGTTGTAGCAAGCTTTTTTCATGTCCTAGCCAATAGTGACATGACACAATGGGGCCTTGCAACCCTAGCATGAAGCAGTGTTCTAGGCCAACACCATAGCCAATCATAGTGCAGTGTAGCATGGGTTGTAGCCCTAATCCTAAGGGATTAGGATGTGTGTGTGTGTGTGTGTGTGTGTGTGTGTGTGTGTGTCTATATATATATAAATTAAATTTTAAATTTATTAAGAGTTATATAAATAAATGAATCGTATATATAACACTAAACAACTTGGCTTAGTTGGCTACCTAAAGAGGAATTAAGACTTGGGTTTGATAACTAGTAGGTCTTAGGTTAAATTCCAAGTCCCAAAATGTTGACTTTATCTTTTTTTAACTTTTTATAATTAAGATAATTGACATACCTTGGGATCTTAACAAGGTAACTAGGGAGGATGAGTTGAAGGGTTGGGCTTAATAGAAGTGAAGTTCTAGGTTCAATGCTTGGTCTCAAAATTTTAAATTTTTATTACTAATTTATTTATTCATTATTTTATTAAGGCATGTAAAATAAGAAACTTCTAATGATGATATCTTCCAAACTGTAAGTTCAATTAAGAAAAAATTGGTACAACTATAATCATCTAGAAAAGTATGATACATTGTGCATAGGCTTAGAGTGAATTTACTAAGTTGTATTTCTATGATTTTAAAAAAATGTAAATAATCTATTTTGCTAATTTCAGCCTTAAAAGCCTAACATATGGACAACATGAATACTTCTAAGTGACTTAAATTTGATTATTAATGGTAAATCAACTTTGGGACAAATCCAAAAATCTTATGGCTAAGTTGAATTCCTTAACTCACCAATATATGAACCCTATATAAGGTTAGGTAATATTGATTTACCATGATTTAGATGTTCTAGGTGTAGAACTTAGTTATAAAGCAATATTCCAAAGAACCTAGTTATGACTATTCCTTTAAGGGACATAAAGATTATCTTAGGACATTAAAGACAAGTCTATCATTAATAATGAAGGATGAGTGATATCTAGATCATTGCTATCCTTATCCTACCAATGTCTCTTACAATTGTTGTACCTTATCAAAGCTTAATTAGATCTTTTGGTCATTGATATCCATGAAAGTTTCTAGGGAAGGCATCCTCTTGATTATCATGATTCATCTTGGATATGATGCATATTCATGGTTCTCCCTAGATCATGGCTCCATGGTTTGCCATTATATTGTACTTGGCCTTTTGATTTTGGGTGGTCCTTAGGTTGTTGTTTGTGCTAATACCAAATGTAACATCCCATTTCTAAATGTCATGGCAAACATCAGATATACATAACATTTAACATTATTCATGAATAAAATAATAGGGAAAATGTAGAAGGAAAGTGAAAAGAATGCTTTATTAATGTAATATAGTGTGTCTAGATAATGTTTTGAGGATTCTTTAGGGTTATCATCCTCTGACATCTATCCCTTAGAGTCAATCTAGTACTACCATCACAATTAGGCCTATAACTACCTAGAAGGAACGACCAATTGTCTTTCTATCCCACTTCATTCACCACTAATAAGTGACGAGGTACCCCTATGCCCAACCATACGAATCACAAAGTGTTCATGCATGATCCAGTTGAATTCTGTGGACTTTATCATTTCCAATGCATGAGTCCTTTAGGAAGCAACTCTAGCCTTAAGGTCAATCGTTGTCTTTCCAATTACACTTTTGATGTTCGTTGGTATGGTTAAGTGTAATTGAGGCATCTAATTTTTATCATTTTGTGTTTTATAGTTTGATTCTCAAAATGTGGATAAATGGAATTTAATTAACTAGACTAAATTAACTAATCAACTAGCATTTAACTATTTCTAACACAAGCATCCAATCCCACTTCCGTACACATCCTGAACTTACATATCCACTGCTGGGTGACCAAGCGCTATGCTACTAGGCATACCAAGTAATAATTCTACTGGGATTACCAAGCGAATACATGCTACACTTGAAGCAGTCATACTTATGTGTGTAATCTATCTAGCTTAATTGCTTCATTAACATAATAATTGGAAAATATTTAATAACTAGTTGAAAACATTTAATAAATAATTAAAAACATTGAATGCATAATTAAAATAGCTAATCTATCCAAGGTGCTACAAGGTTTATCAAAAATCTTGTCTTTATTGTCGCACACATTGTCATGCTTAGGTACAACAATGCTCAAATAAAGATCTGTACACTCAATGACTCCTACTACGAGCACTCAGGGAAAAATTCTAACTTTGAAATTGAAAAACTACAAAATCTTTGCTACAACTACAACCTATAATTGTCATAAATGTAACTACACACATGTATTTATAGCCAAATATCAACACTACATCAATGGGGCCTTGTCGATGCATGGCAAGATGCATTAACTAGGCCTCATTGATGAGGCCCAATTGACGAGGCCATGTTGACAAGGACTCATCAAGGCAACCAACTAAATTTGACTCATCATACCCCCACAACTGAATGAAAATTTATCCTTGAGTTCATTTACAAAATTAGAAAGGTATGGGATTATTGACTAAATTTTCTTCAAACAAAACTAACTAACTAACTTGAAAAAAAATGGATTGCCTAGGTGTATGAATCCACAGATTACAAAGAATGATGGTGTTCAGGACACAAAATTGAACACCATGACTTAACTCTTCAAAACTGGAGAGCATGTTCCTTGATGTTGTGAGGTTGTTGGAGAAGATTAGATGGTCCCAGGTGGTGGTGGTTCCTAAGGCTTCGAGGGTCCTTCACCAGCTTCATGCATAGGCGACAATTGAGGTGGTTGTGGCTATCTTACTATTGCTACAACTTCAAGCAGGAGGTGAAAAGCATTTAGCAATGCTTTCATTTTCTCCTCCTTACTTTTGGGATCATGCACCATCTATGTAGCTTTTCCAATGTGGTTTGGAATGAGCACATCCCAAGGACATGGAATTGTTGGAAATAGCTCCTTCGCATTGATGAACCAGGCAATGAACTATTTGCATTCAATGTCAAATGCCCTAAATATGGCTTTTAACTCCTAGTAGTCATTCACCTAGATGGCTAGGTTCTCAGCAATTGATTGTTGGTCTCTAAACTGTGCTCTAAGAACTTCATGTTTGACATTCATAGTCTCAAGCTTCTACTTAGCATCATTATGCTACTTGAACTCAGCCTCATATAATATATACGAGCTAGCCACTTGCTATTCTAACTCTAACCATGGTCGTCTAGGTGTCAGTAATGCTAACTCCATATACTCTGTCATCTCTAACCATGGCAAACTCCATATACTCTATCATCTTTTCAATTTGGAACTCCTTCAAGTGGATTTCCACTTTGTTGTAGGCGTCAATCTCATCAACAATGGGTTGCCACATTTCTCTTCCTTATTGGAGTTGCTGGAGGGTTTCATTCATCTTTACCTTTGCCATCTAGATGTGTTTCTCATTAATTTCTTTTTGTAGGCCAACCTAGTCCTTGTAGTGATTCTTCACTTTCTCAAATTTGAGGGCCTCATTCTTCTAGGTCGTAATTTCAATGGTAGATTTCTGGTGCAAGGCATGTACTTCCTCCATTGATAGATTTTGGTTCTCTATGGTCAATCTCCTTAGTTCAGTGTTCACCCTAGTAAGTTACTCCTATTGTTGATGAAGAAGTTCTTGCATCTAGTCCTTTTGCATATTAACATTTTGTAGATGATAATTTTGTGTAGTTAGGGCTTCATTCTCCTGGTGCATCTAATTCAAGTCCTTTCAAATTAAATACTTTTTAGCTTCAGCTATGGACTATTTAGATATGGCCATAACTACCTCCTCCTCAACCTTCTAGAATTGTTCTTGAAGTTGTTTAAAAGCTTCATCTATTGTTACTGTTGGGTTGAGGATTGTAGGATCTGCAAATCAAGCACAAAGTTCAGCAACCTTTATGGCCAAGCATTGATTTTTTTCTTCATTCTAGTTTCCCCTCCAAAATAATGCATCTACACCTTGTGTTTAGTAGCTTTGACTAGGCTGCAGTGATGTTCTTTGGAAGATCAAAGATGTCTGAAGTTGGTTGCCTAGTTCCCATTGATCATTACAACAACTTTTCATGCTGGGCTACATCTAACTTTCTGTTGATCATGCCTATGGATTTCTACACATATTGAAGTGCAAATATGTCTGGTATAGATGCCACAAGTGCATTAAATGCTTTAGCTACACAGTTAACCACTACTTTAGCCACTATTTCCTACCCTTGGTGCTACATCACCAAGATAGTTGCCTCTTTGCCTTCCTCCAACCGCACTAAGAAAGTGGTATCATTCCCAAATATTTTTTGGAATAGATGGTATGTTGATAGTGTCACCATCACCTCTCAAGTGTTGGGATTTGACCTTCCAGGTAGATGCATTCGTTGGGTAGAGAAGATTAAACCACCCCTCTCCATCTGACTAACTGTTCAAGCCACCTCACTAAGGTGACTCATCGTTGGTCGATACACAAATGGATCCACCCCATTTGTTCTTGCTCATTGCTCTTGTTTACTCAAGAATTGCTCTCAAATTTTGCGTAGGTATTCAATGACCATGCAAGCCTCCAGTGTTGTTTCTTGAGTGGGTGGTGGTGGTAGCTACACCTCTACTTGGGTTATCTATAGTTTTCTTTCTTTCATGATCTCTAATCATGAGGCCAAAGGAGCATGCTTAAGGGTATCCTTAGAATAGCAAACAATGCCTACCCATTTGCAAAGTTTCCTGATGAGGCATGAAAAGGGCATGGTCTTCCTTCCACCTTTGTTTTCTTTGAAGAACTTCTCAATCTCTAAGTAGATTAGTTGTGGAAGGATGATGAGAGATTTCTCACTTAGAACGGTGCATGCTCAAGTGGAAAAGGTGGTTACCTTACTTGGCCTCACCATTGGATTGAGGTGATAGGCTATAATATTAAAGTAAATTCACTTCACCAATGTGAGCACACCATACTCCTTATGGTCAACCCCATAACATTGCTGGGTCAACTCCCTCTTAGCCTTAGGATCATCTTTTGTGGATAGTTCTGCCAACTATGTTCCAGTGTAAGGAAACCCAAGTGCCTATGCAATAGCTTCTACCAAGTAAGACACTTGAATGTCCTTTATTTTGACAACAGACCCTAGCCTTTAGCTACTTCAGAAGAGATATGTCTCTTCCATGTACCATGCCTCCCTAGACATGATGACTGGCCACATGGGAGAGGCTTGTAGTTGGGTCTTGACATCCTCTAGGGCTTTCTCCAAAAATGGCCCAAAATTGATCTCTTGAAGAACTGATCTTTGGATCTCTTGAAATCTAATGATGCTAGGTAGGCTTAAGTTAAAGTGACCTCAAGCCTTGGTGTGGGTCTAAGCACTTCTCCTCTTTAGGATTATTTTGTCAACACTTCTTCTTCTAGAATTTGTTGAACAGATTCCACTTCAGGCTCCTCACGAAGAGGTCTTGTTGCATGGGTTACTTTTGGTAGTCCTTAGCCTTGTTTTTGTTGGTCCCTTCTAGCTCTAGGCCACTTCTCCCATGGTTGCAAGGGTTCTCCTTCCTACAACCATTTTTTTTGGTGTCATCTGTAATCACAAGAAGACCATGGATTAGCAATCATTGTGTAACCTTAGAACTATTGGGATACCTTATCTCTTAAAGATAGTTACACTTTGGCTAAGTTATGATTATGGCTTATTTAATTAATCCAATTATCATGTATTTATGTATTATCATTCATAAACCATCCTACAGGTTGCTATAAGGGTTAATCTTTGAAAAAATTGATGTTTCTATGTTATTAAGGTTATTAACCCTTTGGGGAGTTAGAAATTTTTTTAAAAAAAATTCATCAGAAACCTTAAGTTTTGTCATCCCCACGATAAAGATCTTACCTTCGATAAGTGCAGGGTCAAAAAATGAAATGATTTGAACAAATGGTTGGGAAGTTATGAGCTTTGGAAGGTTTTTGGCTCTACAAAATTGCAAAAACTCCCTGTGTGTTATGAGGAAAATGTCAAAAATTCCTAACTAGGTAGTATATATAGCATTTACGCATTGTGTCAACAAGTCCTTGTTGATGGGGCCTTGTTAACATGGTTGATTGTGTCAACAAGTTCTCATCAACAAGGCCTTGTCGATGTAGTTGGCTACATCGATGTAACTATTAATCACCATTGACTTCTATTGACTTTGGTCAAACTTTCAAAATACAAGAAATTTTTGGATAAAATTGGGATCAAATGAAAGCTTAAAGAACAAAGAACAATATGAAAACATGAGAAGAGGGTTGAAGTTCATAAATTTGGAAAAATGGAGAAATTTTGATTTAGTGGATGAATGAAATGAAAGATTATGGAGCACTAAGCGGTATACTCAATGGAATATGCAAAAGATAGGATTGTAGCAATGTCAAAGGTAAGGAACCTTAACTAATCAAGCCAAAAGCTATGTAAGTGGATCCTCCCAATAGTAGGCTCATGCCCATTTTACCCTTGCATAATTTCAACTAAGGAGTCCATGGGCCCCATAGTTGATTTAATGATCATGAAAAGTTAAGGACCAACCCAAAAGAATCTACCTAAGAATCCCAACACATCAGACCAAGACATAGGGCATAACATAGAACACAATAGTGAGGTGAGTTATGGTAGCATGGATGGATGGTAGAGAAGGTGGAATGGAGTTTCCAATTGAGGTCACAAGAAGTCGCTTGTGGAATTTGTGGTTAAAATGATCCAAGAAGATCCATCCTTAGTCCAGACCAAACCTAGTTGCTTTCAATAACATCACATCACCACTCTAAGACCAAACCACTCACTCGAGACATAAGAGTGCTTCTACAAAAAAACCACCATTCCACAAAGAGAGGAAAAGATAAGAAGGAAGTAAGAGAGAGAGGGCCTTAGTTAGAGGGGACCCTCAGGCATAGGTGCATGTTTTTTGAGTTCCATAACTAGTGCTTGTAGCCTGTTTATTTGTCCAAAGTATGTGCTTTAAATTTCCATTTTTTTAATGGAAACCACACCATACAACGACATTATTTGACTTCCTATTAGTGGGTGGTATGGAACAGTAAGAAGTTCGTGAAACACACTCAAGCACTCAAGAAAGTAGAAAGAGTACAAAGATTATTAAGTCCCCTTGAAGTCACATCCTTTAGAAACCTTTGAATCCTTCCTAATTCCAAAACTGCTAAGGTCATTGATTGATTAAAAGTTTCTTTAATGAAAGGGACCTCAAATTCCAAAAATAAGAAAAACCATAGAGTTCATTCGATGGGCAAATGATGTGGAGTCACTGCCTATTCCATGAAAAATAAACCATGTCAAATTCATCAACATCCGAGTTTAAAAATACAAACCAAACATTGGCAATCACAACATTAAGCACAAACCATCATTAGTAAACAACAACAATGACACTGTGTCCTATGACAATAAAACATAACAAAGTAAAATATATAAGAAAGTGTAAAATAGTCAAGAAGATTCAAAGGTACTAAAGATGGTGTAAAATTAGAAAAATTTAAAAAATTAAGAATTTGTAAAATAAATAATTTGTAAAAATTAAAAACATGAGAAACAAAAAGGTAGAAAAACTAAAAAGCCAAATGGATTGTTAGCATGGATGACCATCTCCCCCATGACTGAGTTGGAAGGAGGAGATTCAAAAAATAGAACATGGTTTTCCATCCGTTGAGGTAGTAGTTGCACTAGCCTATTTTGGTTCTAGGAAAGGCTTTACTTGTTGGATGTTGAATAATTGCTTTTTATTTGGGCATTCAGGTTTGTAGATTATCATGGCCCTAGAGGGAAAGGTTTGATCAATTATGTAAGGTCCCTTCCACAATGTTTGGAATTTTTTCTTTTGGGGTACATGTGTGGGATTCCAGTAGAGAACCTTATCTCTTGGTTGAAGTTTTGCTTTCCTGATTCTAAGGTCATAACATTACTTATTGAATGCCTTGTTCACCTCATTCAAGGATAGGGCCACTAATCAATTTTCATCTAGCACATTAAAGTTGATCAATCTTTATTTTTGTGCTAAACTTAGGTCAAGATTTAGATCATAGGCTGTTGAGAGTGTATGGAGCTCAGATTGAATCAAGAGTGTTGGAAATTTCACAAACACTAACTTGTAGGAAGAATAGCCAATAGAAAGTTTTCAAGTTGAACAATAAGCACAGAGAGCATTGTTAAGTTTTGCACTCCAATCCTTCCTATATTTCCTAATGGTCTGCTTTAGCATTTTTGTGATCTCCTAGTTGGTTACCTCTACTTGACCATTAGCTTGGGGGTGGTAAGGTGTTGTTAATTTATGTTCTACCCCCAAGTGTTGCATTAACTTTCTAAAGGTGGCACCTATGAAGTGAGTTCCATTATTAGAAACTAGTGTCCATGGCACCCCAAACCCATCCATAATATTTTTTTGTATAAATTTAGCAATAGTCGATGATGTACAATTAGTAACAACTGCTACTTTTATCCATTTTGTGTAGTGTTCAATTGCTACTATAATATACACCTTCCCATTGGACATGGGTGTGATGGGACCCATGAAATGAATGCCCCATATGAGAAAAGGCTTCAATGGTTGAATCCACTATTGAGGACCTTCCATGTGATTTGTCATTCTCTTGTCTTGTTGATAACATTTAGAAGACTTGATAAACTAGTGGGAATCCCTAAAGATTATAGGCCAATAGTATCCTACCATTAGGATTTTTATGGCCATGCATCTCCCTACATAGTGGCCTCCACAAGACCCTTCATGAGCATCTTGGAGAACTCACAATTAATCTCTGTCAAGGACACATCAATAGATCAGGCCATCAACACACACCTCATAAAGGTGTTTGTTGATTTCCATGAAGTATTTGGCCTAATGAATAAATTGTTTCTTCTTCCTAAAATCCAAGTCTTTTGGCATCTATTGAGTGAGAAGGTAGGTGAGGATGCCATTATACCATATTATTTTTGTAGGTATTTGTTCACTTATTTCTCTTATAAAAAGGAGTTTGTTTGGAAACTGATCAAAGAGCAAGATATCCTCCTCTTTATTATCCCTTTGTAAGTGAGAGAGGTGATCAATGACCACATTCTTGGTTCCTTTTCGATCTATCATCATAATATCGAATTCCTCCAAGATCACTAGCCACTATATAACATGAGGGCTCACTATTTGCTTGTTCATGAGGAAGCAGATTACATTGTGATCTGTATGCACAAATACTTTGTAACCAGGCACATAGTGCCTGAACTTTTCTAGATCATACACCACTACCATTAATTCTTTCTCCGTGGTGGTGTAATTTAGCTATGCTCCCACAATGCTTTGACTCATACAATGGATATAGTATGGACATTTCTTATCATCCATCTATGTGAGTACTACTCCCAAGGCATAGTTAGATGCATCTGTCATGATGTGGAAAGGTTTGGACAAGTCTAGTGCTCGTAGGATTGGTGTTTCTATGAGTTTCTCCTTTAATTTTTGGAATGCGTGTTCACATTCCTTAGTCTAGATGAAGAATGCATCTTTCTTTGTAAGCTTTACCAATGGCTTTGAGATCTTAGAGAAATTCTCTATGAGCCAGTCTGTCTAAGGAATGACCAAACATCTTTAACGATCTCTGGTTGGTGTGTTATTCCTTGGATGATCCTTATCTTTTCTAGGTCTACCTCAATCCCTTTTTATGAAATTTGGTGCCCTAGCACAATGCCTTCTTGGACCATGAGATGGCTCTTTTGCCAGTTGAGCCACAAGTTTATCTTAACACATCTCTTTAATACTTGCTCTAAGCAGTCTAAGGCTTGCTCAAATGTAGCTCCATAGGTGGAGAAGTCATCTAAGAAGACTTGAACAACACTACTAATCTATTGTTAAAAGATACAAAGGACTAAGCATTGAAATGTTGCAGGGACATTGCACAGACCAAATGGCATCTTATAATATGCAAAAGTCTACCAAGGGCTCATGAATGTTATCTTAGCCTAATCTTTGGATGCAATTTGGATATGGTTATAGCCACTATAACTATCCAAGAAACTATAATAACAATGCCTAGATATGGTGTCTAACACTTAATCTACAAATGGAAAAGGAAAGTGATTTTTAAATGTTGCCATATTCAATAGCCTAAAGTTGATGCAAACCTACCATTTTCCACCCTTCTTTGGCACAATTACAAGTGGGCTAACCCACTCACTATCTGCGATGGGATAGGTGAACCCTGCCTTGAGGAGTTGTTCTAGTTCCTCCTTGATGATTTGCTTCAATTTGGGGTTTAGCTACCTCTTCGACTACCTTGTAGGCTTCATGGCCGGGTTGATGTAGATGCAATGCTAGCGTATCCTTGGATCAATTCCTGTTAGCTCTGGATATGACTAAGCAAATCTTGTTAACCATTTATTCATCACTTTCAGTATCTTTTCATTTTGTCCAAGAGCAAGTTTGACATTAATTATGACTGATTTACCATTCTTTAAAAATTCATACTTCATTCCAACTGCTAAAGTTTTTAGTTCTAAGGGTTCTCTCTTGAAGTGATCAAGGATTTCCAACTCTCCCCAATAGGTATCATCATCTTCATCAGAGAGTTTGGAATGAACTTGTTCAATTTTTTTCATGTCTTCAACAAATGCACAAGTTAGGCTCTTAGTTGGCTCCATGCATATTGTGCTACTATCTGAATTAGCTATCACCCACTAGGTGCCCTCCTGCTTTGTGGCTACTATGTACAAACACCTTTGAATGTTAATTTCTTGTGCACACCGATTACATGCCTTAATGTATGTGCTCTTGATTAACAAATCTTTTACACACAATTGCACCTATTATCATTGTACACGATGCATGGAATACGCTTTTTCTCAATCTTAACTAGTTCATTTTCCTTGGATATTTCTAAAGATAGGTCCCTTATGCCCATTCCTAGATCGATTGTCTAGACCACTTGGTTGAAAAATAGGTTGTGAGTGTACAGCCCTCGTAGCATTTCGTTATTGTAGCTGTGAAGGAATCTCACCTTGCACGAATGGAGTAGGAGGTAATTAGGTTGAAGGTGGAGAGGTATGTGCAAAGGGATGTGGAGGATGATATGAATATGAATATGGGGTTTTCCCTCAAGTAGATGATGAATGTGTTCAGCGGTACTCTAGAGGGAAATAGTGATGTCAGAAGGATGTACGACTTGCAAAACTTTTAGGGAAGACGGGCTACTAAACATAGTACTTGTATGGATCTAGTTGCCTATAAGGGTACTTTTACCTTGGTGGTGGAATTTCCCATGATTTTAATTGATACCACTATTGGTATTGCTCATAAGGTTGTGGAGGTGTTCCACTTGGGTAGTAAGCTTGTTGTTGTTGGTGGAACTATCTTGGATTACCTTCAAGATAAGGTAATCATCTTGGAGCTTTCCTATGTGCTTGGCAAGGATTCAATGTGTACACTCCAAACTCTTGTAAGTCTAACACTACAGGACAACATCCAATTGAATGTTCATATTGATAGATGTCACATTTCATTTCATTATCAGAATTAGACCCCACAACTTCCTCTACTGTAGCAGCTTTGCCCTTACCTCTTTGGTAGGTACATTTAGCTTCTATGTGCCTTCTATGATTATGATCACTATTTTTCTCTTTGGATTCCTCAACAATCTTCAAAGCCATTTGAAATTTTTCATCTAAAGAGTTCCATAATTTGTCAACCTTGGCTAAAATGTTAGAAATATATTTTTGGATGGGCAAGGTCTTTCTATTCACCACTTCATCAAGTGGTGGTTCCTCCTTGTCACAGAATTAGACCTCTTGTTTTCATATGGAAGGATCCCTATTATACTCTTCAGCACTTTCCCTTTTTCGTAGCTCACATTCTTCTTTTGCTACTTGCTTGATTAGCCTTTAGATTTGATAAGCTCTTAGTTCAAACAATCTTCCTGGGGCATACACCCCAAGGGTTCTTCCTTGTTTCTGCTCTAAGCCCATCTATGATGTGGTGAAGATGTTCCCTCTGAGAATAACCATAGCTATCACATCGGTGTAAGAATAAATAATATCAGCCCATGGAAGTATTCAAGGGTTCATGTGCACCTTGTTTCCAACCTTGGATTTGCCTTCTTAGATTAGACACTCTGGAGTACATCTAATTTTTGTCATTAAACAGCTCTAACATGGTACTCCATCAACGAATAGATTCTAGTTTCAAAGATCAATACCAACTTTCAACTTCCTTAATGAGTGTCTTGGGAAATAGTTTGAGTTTTTGCCATTCATTTTCTATGTTCTATAAGGCATAGGCATCATGAAAATATTGTAAATGCATTTTTGGATTAGAGTTGTATCCTCCCTCAAATCATGGAATATTTTTCATGTCTAGGCACTTGATATGACTATCCTTCATATGCCTAATTGAAATTTCAACTACCTCTGCAATGTTGAGCATACTTCAAGTCACCAATAAAGTTTCATCATCATCACTGCATCGATGATGGTTTCAACCACCCCTTTAATTTTGGTGGCCTTCATGATCATTGTCATCTCACTAATCAACTTTATCATGATTGTTTCGATGATGGCTTCCATGAGAATTGTCAGATGAAGAGGAATGTTCAAAATTGGATGAAGAGGATGAAGAGGATGAAGAGGAAGGTGGACCACCATAGCCATCACTATTTCTGCCATCACTCTTATTCTTATTACGATCATCATCCTTAGATCCCTTGTTATTGCTTGCCCAAGTCCCTACCTTGACTTTTGCTTTTTCCTAAACACAATTTATGAATAGTGGATCATAGGTTCAAGTTCACACCCTCATCACTAGTATTAGAAGGTAGAGAATCTTCATGTTGAGAACCTTCAATAGGAGGATCCTTAGTGTCATCTTGATTTAGTAGGAACAAGGGATTTGTGTAATGTTTCCCCTTTATAACTTCATGAAGTTTCTCTTGATGTTGATCTCATTTGCATTGTGTTTCATTGGGATAGTACTTTTGAGTGTCATATCCATCCACAACATATTCTTTGTGAAGGTCTGCTATGCCCAACTTCTTGAGGGTTTTAAACAACATCTTGGGCACAGACCTATCAGGGGGTAAGATGATGTTACTATTCATATCATGTCATTGTAGCTATTCATCCTGATTAGGATGAAGATGAATTTTAGCACAAACTCATCTAGACGAATGTGTATTACCTTACACTCTTATGGGACTGGTGGTTTGGTATCTTTGTGCTTGCCAAAAGAAGAAGACATTTTGCAAAATAAAATAAAACTATCAATGTGCTTTTATAATTCTATGTATAGTGGAAATGATATGGACCTTGAGCTTCATACAATGATATTAACGATATTCACTTAAACCTAAATGGTGCATGTTCCACAAACAAAGTCCCTAGCAAAAACATCAATGATGAGCAGTGAGTTACACCTACGCCCAACCATATGAATCACAAAGTGTTCATGCATGATCTGGTCAAATTTCATGGACATTATTGTTTCCGGTGCACTAGTCCTTTAGGAAGTGACTCTAGCCTTAAGATCAATTTTTGTCTTCCCAATTATACTTGTGATGCTCATTGGTATGGTTAAGTGTAACTAAGGCATCTAATTTTTATCATTTTATGTTTTATAGTTTGATGCTCAAAATGTGGATAGAAGAAATTTAATTAACTAAACTAAATTAACTAATCAACTAGCATTTAACTATTCCTAACATAAGCATCTAATCCCACTTTTTGTACACATCCTGAACCCACGTATCCACTACTAGGTAACCAAGTGCTACGCTACTAGGCATACCAAGTGATAACGCTGCTAGGATTACCAAGTGAATACATGCTATACTCGAAGCAATCATACTTATGTGTGTAATCTATCTGACTTAATTGCTTAATTAATGTAATAATTGAAAAATATTTAATAACTAGTGGAAAACATTTAATAAATAATTAAAAACATTGAATGCATAATTGAAATAGCTAATGTATCCAAAGTGCTACAAGGTTTATCAGAAAACTCATCTTTATTTCCACATGCATTGTCATGCTTAGGTACAACAATGCTCGAATAAAGATCCATACACTCAATGACTCCTACTATGGGCACTCAAGGAAAAATTCTAACTTTCAAATGGAAAGATTACAAGAGCTTTGTTGCAACTACAACCTCTAATTGTCATAAATGTGGCTGCATGTGCAAATTTATAGCCAAATATCAACATTGCATCGATGGGGTCTCATTGACGCATGGTAAGATGCATTGACTAGGCCTCGTCGATGAGGCCCAATCAACAAGGCCACGTTGATGAGGCCTCATTGATGCAGCCAAATGAATGTGACTCATCAAACACTTATTACTTATTAATTTTAGCTTTGCAACTCCATTTTGATATTCCCTATAATGCCTATGTATAAATACCTTAGGGTAAGCACCCAAAGATCGTCTTAAGAGACATGTCCATTATCACAATGTATCCTTTCATGTCTTAATTACAACTTGCCTTTTTTTATGAAGAGATGCCACCTTTATTATGAAATAACACCATTTTGAAATGGGAACATAATAGATGCTCCTCTTACATGGAATAAAATGTGCAAGCTTAATAAATCTATCTATCCCAAGAATATAATCATGATCAAAGCTTATTCTTGGAATGCTACAAAAAAAGTTGAAAGAAACACTTTCCCAAGGAGCATTTGGGATTTCCAAAGATATATAATATTCATCAATACCTTTTCATCCTTTGAACTTTTAATAAACATATTATTCCTTAACAAATTCAATAACATCTTTAAACATACCTAGTTAAAAATAACTCTTTCCCACTAATTCTAATATCTTCATCTTAGCCATATTTCCATTTATTTTAATATTATGCATTTATTCAAGAATTCTAAATTAAAAATCACATTTGAAGATACAAATTTTTCCATCTCTAAAAAGAATATATCAAGTTTGTCAAAATTCTCCAAAAATGAAAGTAAAATTATTTGTTTCCATCATCCAACATGAAAGTAAAATTCTTATTCAATCAAGAAAACATAGGTCATGTAATAGAACTAAAATTTCTGATGAGTCTTCTATATAAATTGGCCAAACTAAAAAAAATATCTCATCTCTTCCACATCTTTAGGTGAAGGCTACTCCTTAATTTTTTTGATCTTGCTTAGCTTCATCTTGACATGATTCTTAGAGACAACTTGACCTAGGTAGACAATTTAACTCTTTATAAAATAAATTTTTTTGACATTGATAACTAATTTATCTTCATGCAACTTTGAGCACATCATCCTTAAATGTTGAACATGCTCATCTTCATTAAAAATATAGATGAGAATATGATTAGAAAAATTGCAACATTTTCCAATAAGATTTTTTAAAGCACCATGCATAAGTCTCATGAATGTGGTTAGAGCATTGGTTAGCCCAAAAGACATGACTAACCATTCATATAAACCATAAAGTATTCAAAATATCATTTTCCATTCATCTCCTAGTATAATTCTAATTTGATAATAGCTACTTTTCAAATCAATCTTAGAAAATATTTTAGTATTGGCTAAAATAGAAGAATATAATCCATCTTAGGAATATAAAATATTTATTTAATAATGATTGTAATAACCCTACAATAAATGCATATTCTCATTTCAATTACATCCTTTTTGGAAATAAGAATGACTAGAATAACACATGAAGAATAGATTCCTTAATCGAACCATTGTAGAGTAATTTACTTAGTTTTTTATGCAATTTCTTCCTCTAATGCTGAATCATTTAGTAAGCTCTCTTATTTTGAATAATTTCTTTAAGCATAAAAATAATTTGGTGCTGAATAGATCTCATTGGAGGAAGTCCTTCAAATTTATCTTTTAAGATACTAGCAAAGTCTTATGTCAAAGTTTGTACTACTAATGGAAATTCATTTTGTAACTCCTCTTCACATGTTGCAATAGTAGAACAATGATAAAATCATGTCCATTTTCTTCATTAGCTTTGAGATATTATTTTTCACTAAGCAAAATTAGAGAAGCACTAATTGATACATTCTCTTTATATTTCTACAATGTCATAGGAATCAGTTAGTATATTCCATCAATCCTAGGAACTAACCAAACATTTTTTAGTTCATAAAATGTATTTCAAGGTCTATCAAGTATGAAATTATCACTATCTATGGGGATAATGACATAAATGTTACATTGTAGTTTATGTCCAAAATAAATAATCTTAAAAGCTAAAATTCATCTTTACTTTACTTCTTGAAAATGATCTATAGAGTGATAATACACTCTATAGGACTTAGGATGAGGAAATTTCTTCAACAAAAGTCTATCAACAACCTTATAAGATATAACATTTTCTTGTGCATTACCATCTATCACGATGTGTATTCATCGACTACTAAAAATATATCTAGCCCTAATTCTAAAGAGAATTTCCCTTAAAATATCCTTATTACCATTGAAATTTTCCATAAATAAATTAATTTCAACTACATCTTCAATCAAAGACCTAATAGAATTACTTTTATTTGAAGACTCTTAGTTTTCCAAAGCCTAAGTCCCTTGCCCTTAAAAGCTTTAGGTTTCTTACACTCCCATTACTTATATCCCCATTGTCCACAATTTAAGCATTATAATTTCCTTGATCTTTTTTCTTTTTCAAAGTATCTTTCTTAGAATATTGGCCTTTCTTATTTTTCTCTTATTTCTCTTTGAGTCTTTTCTTAACATTACTCTTCTTCTTTACTTATTTATCCTCTTTAGAAGTCTTCAATTATTTGCCTTTGAAAGCCTTGAAACCATGATTGTAGCCATGGAATCTATTTTTAAATTTAAGATCCAAATCAAAAGTCTCATGCAAGGTTTATATTTCATATAAGGTAAGCTCTTACTAAAATTACTTCTTTAATCCACCTTGGAAGTTTGGAGCTTATTCATACTCATCCCAATAGATTTTAGCATGTTAAAAAGCTTTACAAAAATTCATGTAATATTCCTTTACACTTTTATCAACTTTTCTCATATATTTCACTCTTTGAATTAATTCTTGTCTATGATGAGACTTTTCAAATATTTGCTTAATTATATATAAATTGCATAAGAGACTAATCTTTAATAGAATTATCATTTATTAAAACATAAGAATGTTTTTCTTTTTTCCACCATACTTGTGCCATACCTTCAAGCTTAGTTTTAGCATACGACATCTTTTAATGATCTTTAATGTCTTCAAGCTTAAAATATTTGTTTAACATTCTGATTCAAGAAGGAAAAGATTTAGTACCTTTAATTCCATTGAAGGATTTGATTTTAACATGAGGTAATCTAGAAGCATGTCTAAATTCTCTATTAAGAGTAAGCTCAATTACTTCACTAGAATTTCTTTTAAGATTTTCAAAAAATTTCTTCCTTTTCTTTTCTTAGAAATATGAATGCTTGAGACTTGTTCTCAATACTTTAACCATGAAGAGCATCGTCAACTTATTTCTCATTCTCTTTAAAGATTTCATTCTTAAAAGAAATATCATCTTCAAGAGGAGGTATGGATGAATATGTTGAAGAATCCCTTAGTAAATATTCTCTTGAGTTAGTCTCTTACTTAGATGCCTTTGGTGAAGTAGCATGTCCTTTTCTCTCTTCTAGATTTTTAAGTTTTTTAACAATGTACTTTAAAGAATTCTTTCATATATTTGGATAAATCCTAAACTACATTTGAATTCTCATACTATGATCTTTAAAGGCCATTGAAGATCATTATATGAGCTACAATAATTATAGTAGGAGATCCCTTGAGTTCCAAATTGGGGATAATGTGTTCTTATGAGTCTCTCTTTAAAGACATTGATGTACTTTGGTAGGAAGGGAAATCTTCCTACTCTATGCATAGGACCATTCAAGGTCTTAAAAAATATGAGAAATAGGAGTTTTCATATGATTTTCATTCATATATTTTTGGTATTTATGATGTGTTTCACATTTCATTGTTGTGAAAGTATGTACCTAATGATAGTTATGTGCTTGACTAGTTAAAAACACATGTTCAAGGTTATGCTTCTTATGTGGACCACTTAATTATGATCATGAATAGGATTAAGTGAAAACTTACAAGTAGGGTAGTTCTTATGGTTAAGATGTTATGGAGTCTTCATGGTTCTCAGGATGCTACTTGGAAGCTTGAGTCTAAAGAACATTCTACCTATTCTTAGATCTTCTAAACGGAAGATTCTAAAGAAGGTAGAATGTAACATCCTATGTTCTCATATTTTAGAGTTAGTATCATTTATCATATTTTTAGTATTCTTTATGTATTGTGTCTGCTAGCTTGGTATTATGCATTGTATGATTAGTTTCATGTTATATTTATAATGCTTTTATGATGCTTGATGTTACACTAATCTAGTTAAATGAGTTGCCAAGGACCATGGATAATAGTGTGAACTTATATGTACTTTAGTAAGTAACATTAAATGTATTTAATGTGTGTAATATTATGAGATGTACCTTGGTATTTTAATTAGGAGTTATGTCATATTTTGTACCATGTGTTGTTAGTGGCTAGTGGTGGGTTAATAGTATTATTTATTCATGCTGGTTTATGGGATTTTATGTGAATATGGTATTTAATATTTATTAAGCTAAGTATTATTTTTAAGTGGATGAGATGATTTTAATTGAATATTTCATTAAATATTTATTAGTAATATAGCATTATTATTTTTAATGGATTTATGTTAAGTTTACATGAAAGATGGATCATGGCTATGATCAATTTTCAAGTAGTTTTCTTATGGAAACATATAGTTTAATCTAGGATTAGTGTTAACTAGATTATAAAAGGCTTTTCTATAAAAACATCATACTCCATTCTAGTTGGAAATACCTAACATTCATTACTTGAAGAAGAAAGTTCTATCAAATTAAAGACTTATGGTAGTGCACTTATGGTCCATGTATTCATATGTATTGTTAGTTGAATTATTGTATGCATATTCTTCTTATTTAGTTTTTGTGAATTGATTTTATAGGCAATATTTCTTGGTTCTTCCTCTTTTATATGATGGTTTAACATGTTATTATGAATTTGGCTTGGAAATGGATTTGTTGAAATTCTATTTCTCAATGATTTTAAATATATTATGCTTGGATGGATACTAGTATTTCTAAATAGTAATGGTATTGGTTTTATATGTATTATTAGTTTTATATCTCATATATTTTGTGTAAGAAGCATATTTCTTAATGTTGAGTTTAATGTCAAAATGATATTAGTTATGGCTTTCATGAGTATTGTCTTATTCATTTGAGATTTCAGGTAATTTTATCCTTTGATTTGGTGGAGTGTAACTACGCATCATATTCCCTTTAGTCTATTTTTAGGATTTTTAGATGATCTAAGATCATTCGAGGTTAATTTGGACATAGGAATTCATCACATATATACTCAAGTATCAACCACGAGTTTACCTTGGATCATGGTGAATATGGTGGTCTTAAACATGGGTTGTGATTAAGTGACCATGGATCATAGTTGGATTATGTGCACACTAAAGGCATCAAATGGAAAGAAAAGTCTTATTTTTATATTTTTATATAAAAATATGTAAACCATAGGCCATGGTTGGGTTACCATAAATGATGATCAAGTCCCCATATATCATGGTTAGGTTATGATGTTTTAGTTTTGGATGATTTTATCTTTATTTCTCACAATTTGGAAAATGGTGTAGACCACAAGTGATGGTGGGATTGTGGTAAGATCATGGTTAATTTTTTTTTCCATTTCTTATATTATATGTCATTTTTGTTATTTAGGATGAGTACTGGGAGTATGGCCTAAGTTGAAGGTTATTTTTGAAAAGAGTTTGATTTCAAGGATTTCATATATTATGTATTTCTTATAGAGCCATGTATGTTTAATCATGTGAGTGTAGTTGTATTCTTGTTTTGTACTCACTTTGCCATCATTGCTAGTTGTTATAATGTTTTCTTATATTGGTGTTAGTTATTGATGGAAGCTAGCACCTAGTGATATGGCTAGTTTATGATGGATACCCTAGAGTGACATGTTTATTTCCTATTGAGATGTAATAATGAGGCTCTTACTGTAAAACCAATCTAGTGAAAAAATGGAAGTGTTCAACCTTTGCTAATTTCTATATTCTCCAAAACATTAGATGGGATGTTTAACATATCTAATTTAAGTATGTTACAAACAATGGAATTTTTTATACCCCTAGGGTTGATTAATATTAATATTTAAGTTCTATGAGTGTGTCATATTATGACTTAATGATGGGATCTAGGTCTTGAGTACACATGTTAATTATATCACATTTTATACTAAATGTGATGCATACTAGTCTACTTGTGTGTTGGCTAGTTGGTGATGGTAAGGAAGAATGTTTATATGGTATGGTTTGGATGTGGACTAGATGATAACATATCTTTACAAGTTGAAGTTCCCTTACTCTAGTCTTCATCCATGGTTGTTTTTTCTAGTCAATCAGAAAAGATATTGAGGATTCTCACTTAGTTATATTAACTATCTCTTATTTTTAGATCATGATGAGCCAAGTGGAGGAGAACCACAACTATGATATTTTTCTTTAGATAAGTTCACATAAATATTTTATAAGAAGTTAAAACTACCCAATCAAAAACAAAGGTAATTATTAAAAATATCATAGGCACTTACAAGTAAAGAAGCCTAATCTACATAAGAGGTATAAGAAAGGATGTGAAGGTTTTGGGAAGTGGGAGGTGGGGTGAGAGGAGGGTGAGAACCTAGGTCCCAAAGACCAAGCCAAACCTTAAAAAATAAAATAAAAAACATAACCATCCCCAACAATAATACACCACAAGGTAGAAACCAAAATATCACCAAGGTTAACAAAAAAAATACATTTTAGTCTTAATAGCTTCCTACTTCACATCCTTTTAAGTTTCATCCTCATTCACCTCCTTCTTGTTCTTCACATCCTCATGGCTATTATCTTTCATTAAAGGGATCCAATTAAGAAATACACATCCATCTAGAATAAATGCAAAATCTACTCTTGGGTGAGATATATAATTGAAGATAGTTGTTAGAAACCTCATCATGATCATCCAATAGATTAGATCTATTTTTCATATTCTCCAAAATGTTAGAAAAGTTTTTTAAGTTACTTGAATTTTTATCAATACTAGAATGAAATGCATCATTGTATGAAAATTTAGCATGGACCAACATATATTTCCATCTTTGAGATTGATCATCACATAAACATCTCAATATATTCAACAACGATCTATTGATCATTTTAGTTTGCCCGTCAATTTAAGGATGATAAGTTGTAGAAAAGGACTACTTGGTTCCAAGAAATTTTCATAGTGATCTTCAAAATTAACTAGTGAAATTAACATTCCTATTGATCATAATATTTAAGGAAATGTCATGCAATCTTACTACATGCTAAAAGAATAAATGAGCAACATGTGAAGCATCACTACTTCTTTTACATGGAATAAAATGAGCCATCTTAGTAAATCTATCAACAACAATAAGTATAGAGTAATGACTAGATCTTATCTTGAAAATGTCATAAAAAAATCCAAAGTAACACTTTCCTGAGGAGCATTTAGGATTGACAAAGATAAGTGTTGATCATTAATACCCTTTTCACCTTTGAAATTTTGATAAATATATTTTTTCTTAATAAATTTAACCACATTTTTGTACATACCTATCGAATAATAATTTTTTCTTAACAATTTCAATGTCTTCGTTTGGCCATTTTTGCAGCAATGTTACTTTAATGTTTATCTTTAAGAAGCTTAAAATTGAACTCACATTTTTGGACACAAATTTTATCATCTTTAAACAAAATACCATTCTTCACATGATAAGCTTTCCATTTATTAGTCCTTCCTGGTAATGAAGAATTTAATTCTTTCAAATTTCACCAAAATTAGTATCATTAGAATATAATGAAGCAAAAGACTCAAAGCCTTTAATTTTCACATTAGAATGAATAACATGAACTCTAGAAAAAGCATCAACCATAATATTTGACTTGTCACTTCTATGTTTCAAGACAAAATGAAATTCTTGCAATTGTTTCACTCATTTCATATGCTTAGCACTCCACTTTTTTGAGAATTAAAAAATTTAAATACCCTCTGATTAGTTCATAAAAGAAACTCTGATCCTAGCAAGTAATGTTTTCAATGATTGATATATTATATTATAACATATAATTTCTTCTCATATGTATTATAAATTTGTATAAATTCATTCAAATTTTTAGAAAAGAATGTAATTGGCTTACCCTCTTAAGAAAGAACACCTCTAATAGCAAGTTCACTTGCATCCACCTTAACTTCAAATAGTTTGGAAAATTTTAAAATTTCCAAAACTAAAATACTAAAAATCTTCTACTTCAATGTTTGAAAAGAACTTTCATTTGCATCATTCCAAAGAAATATTAAATTTTTATTCAAACAAGAAAGCATATGTCATGTAATGGAATTGAAATTTCTAATTAACCTTGTATAGAAACTAGCCAAACCAAGCAAAGATCTCACCTCTTCCACATCTTTAGATAAAGATCATTCCTTGATTACCTTGATCTTTCTTGGCTCCATCTTAACCTGGTTCTTGGGGACAACATGACCTAAGTAGATAATTTTCTTTTTTATGAAATGATATTTCTTGGCATTAATTACTAACTTAGTCTCATATAACTTTAAGCATATTAATCTCAAGGATTACAAATGCTCCTTTCTATTACAGCTATAAATAATAATATCATCATAGAGAAAAATGCAACATTTACCAATAAGATCTCTTAGAACCTCATGCATAAGCCTCATGAAAGTGATTAGAGGATTGGTTAGCCCAAATGGCATGACTAACCACTCATATAAATCATTAGATATCTTAAATATTGTTTTCCATTCATCTTCCAGTCTAATTCTTATTAGATTATATCCACTTTTTAAATCAATCTTTGAAAATATTTCAACATTAGCAATAACATCAAGAATATCTTCCATTCTTGGAATAGAAAATCTATACTTAATAGTGATTCAATTAATAACTCTAGAATCAATACATATTTTCACTTCATTGGTATCCTTCTTAGGAACAAGCATAGCTAGAACAACACAAGAAGAAATAAATTCCTTAATAAAGCCATTAGAGAGTAGCTCACTTACTTGTCCAACTCCTCCCTTTGATGTGAAGTCATATGATAAGCCCCTCATAAATATGTGAAGTCATATGTTTCTCATGTTCCTTGAGATATGCTCTTTCACTAATTAAAATTAATGAAGAATTAATAGATACATTATCTTTGTATTATTGTAATATTATTGAAATCAATTTATGAATTCCCTCCTTCGTAGGAATTGATCAAATATTCCTAGCTCCATCGTAAGTAGCCTTGTTATCATAGTTTCAAGGTCTACCAAGAATGACATCAACACTATCTATGGGAAGAATGTCACATTGCATTTGATCTTAATAAGAATCAATATTAAAAGAAAAAATCACACCTTTTCTTTTCCTCTTGGAAGTGATCTTTAGAAAGCTAATACATCTTATAGGGCTTAGGATAAGAAATTTTTTGACCTTTTGGTATGCCAAAACATTAAGAAAAATGGACTACACGGATTTTTGTGAGGTTTTTGTGTTTACAAAAGCAAGATAAAAGGACTCAAGACTCACGAGCAAAGTCAATATCACAAGAACTCAAGTAACCATGGACAAATACAAAGAATTCAAGCAAAATGTGCCTTTTTCATTGAAGATGACTCCTAGATGTTTTGGCATATTTTAGAGTGTTTTTGGCTCATTTTGATGAGTCTAGGAGGTTATAAGGTCTATGGGGACTTGTTTGCAAGCATTCAAAGGCTCCTAGCATCAAAACAAGCAGTTTCATTTTTGGCCCCTGCAGAAGAGACGTCTTCCAAAAACAATGGACATCTTTCTAGTGAGAAAAACATCTTTCATGAGAAGAAGACGTCTTTTCGAAATGAAGGCCTAATATAGAAAGACATCTTAGTCTTGAAGAAGACGTCTCTAATAACTATTAGATAGTTGTTGCATGAATTTTGAGGTGACTTCAAAAACATATTGGCTATAATAAGACTTCACTCTCATTGATAAATGTGCAAGATTTTTGTACTATCAATTGTCATTGTCAAGCAATCATTGTATACATCATTCTCTTGTTATTGTTCCTCATTGTACTATCTTTTTTCTATTATAATTGGTCAAAGTGTGTTGTACCTCAAAGTACAAGGATCAACAAATTTAGTTACATTTTTTCCTTGTGATTATTATTCTCTTTTACAGGGTTGATGTGCTTCTTGCAAGAAGGCACCTTGCTTAAACTTGTCAGGATCCTATGGGATTGAGTGTTGGTGTAGCGCCACAACACTCTGGAGCAAAACTCAAGTTGTAAAGGTTGTGGGATCTTAGAAACCACATTCTAAGCTTGTTGAGACCTTGCAAGGTTGAGTGGATTCATAGTGTTGAATCACTCTGGAGTGGAGCTTAGACCTTGTACAAGGTGTGGTATCCTTCAAATCACATTTTGGAAGAACAAAGTTCAGAGGTGTGCTTGCAAAATACCCTTCAAGTTTGGACTACCCAAATATGGGAACCACATTATATTTGGTGTGTATGCTTTATCTCAATGATTTTAATTTGGGGAACTTATTCATCCCTCCCTCCCTCATACCCTCCACCACCGCTCCCACACCCACCACACCACCATCCCCCCTCCCCCCTCTCCTCTAAGTTCAATGATCCTCAAGTGGTATTGAAGCTTGATACTCTTGCACTCTACATCAATATTCAAGAGTGAACATGGAAGGGACAATCAACACCGGACACATCTGCACAAAGAGACTAATGTGCTTCATCAATTGGTGTGCTTAATTCATATATCGTATTTGCTATAAAGGTAAGTCTCTCATTCCCTTCTTTACATTCAGAGATAAAGAAAACTATGCTTGTAAAGTTGACAAAACTCGTGATTATTTGAATGATGTTTTCTTTGAAGAAATGTATGGGATATTTTTCCATAAAGTTATTTCTTTCCAAAATTTTTGCATTGAGATAAATGATGCTTTACATGCTAAGGAAATAAAAATTAAAGTTCTTAATGATGAATGTTTTTATCTCAAGAAAAAGAGCTCAAACCTTAAGGTTGAGATTCAAAAACTAACCAATGTGATTAAGAATATGAGTAATCAATCAAAAAAACCCAATTAATTTGAAAATATGGAAAGAGGTAAAAATTTGTCAAGTTCTAATTTTGATTCATCTTCAATAGAATGCTTCGTATGTGATGGAAGAGGCCATGTGGTCTCTGAATGTCCTAGTAATTGTAGGTTACAATGAAAGGATAGAAATGATGAGAAGATGAGAATGACCAACTTCTACTCAAGTTGGTATGATGGAGAGCAAAGTAAAGAAAATGTGAAGGAAGATGCAAAGGATTCACACCTCATCTGTATGCCTCTCAAAAATGATGACACTGATACCTCATATGATGAACTTAAAGAGGATGAGGGGTTTGATTTATCATGTACTGAACTTTTAAATTTTCAAAATCTTTGCAAAAAGTTAAACAAGCAAGTAAAAAAAAGGACCAATAAATTTCTTTATTGAATACAACAATATTAGATCTCACTAAGGAAATCTTAGACCTCAAGGCTAAGAATAAAGAACTAACCAAGTTGTGTAAGAAAATGAAAGAAGAGCTTGTAGATGTAAAGCTTCTGAACGAAAGGATGGCTAAAGGGAAAGAGTCCCTTTGAATGATTCTTGGATAAGGAAGAAGTTCACAAGATAAAAGTGGACTAGGATGTTGTTCCCAAGAAGAAGAAGCTACACAACCTTCATCCCAACAAAAGAATTCTCCAAAGATTGAAGTGATAATAGGCACTACATCCCAATCAGAAGCAACTCCAATTCAAACAAAAGCACCTCAACGGTTTGATCATTTTAATCACTTGTACTACAATAGGAAAATTAGATGTTATTATTGTAATAGATTTGGGCATAAGCAATGGAAGTAGAATCTAAAATATTATCACATGAGAACCTGGTCATATAATAGGACTCCTTGGTCTTATGTGAATGTGCCTAGAAAGGATTTTTTGTAGGGTAAAAAGGATAGACAAATAGATCATAGGAAAGTCAAGAAAGTTTGGGAAATCAAAAGAAAAGAAGATGAGAATGAGAATAATCTCTCCAACAATTTCATGAAAGGGAGCCAAGCCTTAGAAATTAACAAAGCTTGTGTAAGATCAGAAATATCAAAAGGGGGATCTCATTCTCAAGCTTACTAGGCATCTTGAACTTCATTAGCAAGTAAGATAAGTAATGGTAAGTATAGTTATAATCATTATACCTTGACTTGATTAGAATATATTAGTTTATGATTGAATGGAAGCTATTGGAATTCATTGGAAATTCAAAAAAAAAATCCCCTTAATCTTGCAAGCTGTTTGAACGATAATATGTTTATTGTTTGTGCTATTATTAAAGTTTATATTAATAAATCATGTTTTGAGCTCTTAACTAGAATGTTTTGATTTCTAGTGGATTAAATTATTTTTGTTAAACATTCATTGTATTTCATATGATTTGGCATTATTTCTTCCCTCTAAAATTATAAAGTTCAATTGCTTTTAGAAGATTTATGATGTATGATAATTAAATCATTTGATGTAATTCATGTATCTTCTAAACATTTCAAAAATAATTCCTTGGGCATGTGAATTATTTACTATCTTTCTCATTAGGTTCTACTAATGGAATGCCTTTCTTTCAAAAGTCTCCAAACTTGATCTTGATATGGCATTCCAGATTTATGGAAACATCTCCTAGCTCTTGTGTATTTTTGATGTTTATGTATGTTTTCTTATGTTGACTTTAAAAAATTATTTCAAGGTGTTTTTCCATGTTTCTTGTGTTTTAGACTTATTTTGACAAGTCTAGAAGTTTTTAGGAGCTATGGTGACTTATTTGAAGGTGTTAACAGGTTCTTGATCTCAAAACAAGCATTTTTATTTCCAACCTTGGTAGGATAGAAATCTACTCTAACATTTAGATGTCTCACTTGTGTTTGAGACATCCCATTTTGATACGAGACATCTCTCTCTCAAAGTAGACTTCTATTCTGATATCTTTGCTCTTGGGCAAGACATCTACTATTTCTTCTAAGTTGTCTCATATGGATTTTAATGGATGTTTGAGCAAATAGATGCATTACAAAATTTTAAGACTATAGTGGCTTCCCTTAAAAAAGATAATTTCTTGTTAATTATCTAGGAGAAAATTTCCTACAATAAATTCTTAAAAATATTTTCATCTTCTTTGTTTAAAGGTTTCACTAATGGAAGACCTTAAACTCCACACTTGATCTTAGAATTTTAGTGTGTCATGAAGATCCTAAAAGGCCCAAGGAAGAATACAAATCTCTCTACAATAGATGCATTATGACAAAAGGAATAAACTTAGGAATGTATGTAGAAGATGCATGTACCTCTTTAACAATTTTCATCCTATAGGCCATTGATGTAGCAAGATTTGCAAGAAAATGACTATTCTTTTTATGGTAAAGTATCCAATGTAAAAGTATTCTTTGATCAAAACATCCTTTGAATATTTTACCTTGAAATATACTTCATGGTTTAAGTATTTACCTTTGGCATGGTTGGTTACAAATCATGTGATACAGCTCTGTTTAAGAAGTTATCTTGCTCTCTTCTTTCTTACACATATACTCTCCTTATCATAAAAAAATTTCTATGCCTTATCCTTTTGCTAATGTTTAAAAAAAGGAGAATATTGGAAAATTAAAGAATTATGCAATATTTACTATTCATGGCTTATTGATTTAGAGATAGGATAATTTATCTTCAAGGATCATACTTTACTTCAAGATTTAAGTTTTTAAATGTTCTTGAATATCAATTGAAAGGCTTCGATTAGTTAATTTTTAACTTTGTAAACAGATAAGGAGTAGCTCTTCATGGAAATCAGTGCTAAGAGATGTGTACTCTTTAACTACTACTCTTTCTCAGCTAAAATGTTTTTATCTCTATGGTATTGTCATATGATGTTAGTTATGCATATTATATGATGTTGCTTTTTATGATATATCTTTAAGAGATAGGTTTATATGCACCATTCTTTTTTATCATGTCCAAAAAGAGGGAGAAGTAGCTTATGTATTCTTAAGTTTTGAACATTACCAAAAAGGGGGAGATTTTTGACCTTTTTGTAGGTCAAAACATTAAGGAAAATGGAGTACAAGGATGTTTGTGTGGTTGTTATGTTTACAAGAGCAAGAGCAAAGGACTCAAGGACTTACAAGAAAAGCCAAGATCATAAGAAATCAAGGGAGCATGGACAAATATGAAGAATTCAAAAAATATATGTTTATTTTTTTTAAGATAATTCCTAGATATTTTGACATATTTTGAGTGTTTTTGGCTCATTTTTATGAGTCTAGGAGGTTATAAGGTCTATGGGGACTTGTTTGGAGGCATTCAAAGGCTCCCAGCATTAAAATAAGTAGTTTTATTTTTGGCCCCTATAAAAGAGATGTCTTTCCAATTCCAAAGATGTCTTCCAAAAATAGTAGACATCTTTTTGCTGAGAAAGACATCTTTCATGAAAGGAAGATGTCTTTCCAGAATGAAGGCTTGATACAAAAATACATGTTAGTCTCAAAGAAGATGTCTCCAATGACCATTAGATAGTCGTTGCACCAATTTTGAGGTAACTTTGGAAACATATTTGCTATAAGAATATTTCACTCTCATTGAAAAATGTACAAGATTTTTGTACTATTAAGTGTCATTATCAAGCAATCACTGTATATATCAATCTTTTGTTATTATTCCTTATTATACTATCTTTTGTCTGTTGTAATTGGTTAAAGTGCGTTATACCTCAAAGTACAAGGATCACCAAATTTAGTTGCATTATTTCCTTATGATTGTTGTTCTCTTTTGCTGCCCTATGAGGTTGATGTACTTCTTGCAAGAGGGCATCTTTCTTGAGCTTGTCAAGATACTATGAGATTGAGTGTTAGTGTAGTTCCACAACACTCTGGAGTGGAGCTCAAGTTGTAAAGGTTGTGGGATCCTAGAAATCACATTCTACTCTTGTTAGGATCTTGCAGGGTTGAGTGGATTCGTAGTGTTGAATCACTCCAAAGTAGAGCTTAGAGATTGTATAGGATGTGGTACTCTTCAAACCACATTTTGGAAGGAACAAAGTTCAAAGGTTTACTTGTGAAGTACCCTCCGAGTGTGGACTACCCAAGTTGGAAAACCACATTAAATTTTGTGTGTGTGCTTTGTCTTAATAATTTTAATTTGGAAAACTTATTCATCTTCCCCTTCTAAATTCAATGATCCTCAAAATTCTCTTCAATCCAAGACTATCAACAACCCTATTGAAGATAACATTCTCTTGAGCACCTCTAACTATCAAGATTTTAATCCATTTACCACTAGATAGACATCTAGCCTTAATTCTAAAGAGCATATTCTTTAAAGGATCTTCACTAGAATTGACATTTTTTATAAATGCATTAATTTTAATAATATCTTTAATTAAAGGAGCATAGGAAGTACCTTCCTTTAAAAACTCTCCTTTCCCAAAGGTCTAAAGATCCTTTTCCTTTGAAGGCTTAGGCATTATACATTCTCATTATTTATGTTCTAGCTCTCCACAATTGAAACATTGCCATTTCCTTAACCTTTCCCTTTTTTGGAAGTGTACTTCTTAGCATATTGGCCTTTATTAACATTATCTTGTTTTTCTTGTGAATTATCCTTGGCATTACTTTTCTCCTTAGCTTCTTTATATCCCTTAGTAATTTTAGAGTCTTACTCCTTAGAAACATTGGAATCTTTATTAAAACCTTGAAGTTTTTTTTAGTCTTAAAAGTCAAATCAAATGGTTCATCCAAATTTTAAGATTCATAGAGGATGATTTCTTACTAAATTCCTTTTTTAATCCACCTTGGAAGTTAGAACCCTACTCATATTTATTCTAATGCACCTAAGCTTATTAAAAAGCTTTATAAAATTATATGTAATAATCCTTGATACTTTTAATTCCTTGTCTCATATATTTAAGTCTTTGAATAGCCTCTTGTCTATGTTGAGACTTTTCAAATCTTTGCTTTAATATGAATTGCATAAAAGACCAATCTTTGATAATTCATGAATTTATTTCTCCAATCATACAAGTGCCATACCTTCCAACTTTGTCTCATCATATCATACATTTTGATAGTCTTCCACATATTCAAGTTCAAAATATTTATTAATCATCTAAATCTAAGAGAGAAAGAATTCAGTATCTTCCATTTTATTAAAGGATTTAACTTCAACATGATGTATTCTTGAAGTATGTATAAAAGCTTTAGCAATGGCAAACTTAACTCCTTCATCTTTTTTTTATTTGAGGTCTTGAAAAAGTTTCTTCTTCCCTTTGATTGGAAAGATGAACCCTTGAGACTTCTTCTCAATACTTGAAGCATGAAGAAGCTCATCATCTTACTCTTCATTTTGTCCAAACTCTTAATTATCAAAAGAAACATCATCTTCAAAAGGTAGCATGGTGGAATGTCTTAAAGAAGCCCTTGGTGAAGAATCTCTTAAGTTGTTTCCTTGTCTTAATGCCTTGGGTGAAGAAGAATGTCTTTTGTCCTATTCTATCTTTTTAAGTTTCTCAATAATGATCTTGAGAGAACTTCTAATATCTTCTATGTCTTTTGTTAAATCTTGCACTATGTTCTTCTTTAGATACACAATGAAAATAACCTAAAATGATAAATTACACAAAGTTCTATAAAGAAATGTCAAATATCAAAAGATTCTAAAGTAATAAAACAAGGATTATTCAAATATTAATAGATGTATCAAATATTTTTAAATCCTAGATACTACAACTAATGGGTATCCAATTCTATAATTATTTTCCAAATATTTAAAGATATGATCAACTTATGGATCAAAGAAATTTTTCCAAATCCTAGGAAAAGTGGAAAAGATAAAAATTGAGAATTTAAACCAAAATTAAGAAAATAAAGTGAATTATTACAATTGAGAGATGGATTCTTCACTTGAATTAAATTATCTTCAAAGACAAAGATCCAAGACCAATATAATGAGGAGCTCCCTTGGATTCCATAATCCAAGGTCTCTCAAACCAAAAAGAAGCCAAAATTAAACAATAAAGGAAAGGAAAATCTTTATTCTTACTCAAGGAAAAAAAGTACAAGCATGAAGGAATTACACAACCTCCAAGGGTAACCAAGTAATCTAATAAAATCCTCACACCACACTCAAGGAAAAGCAATCGCTCTTAAGGAGGACTCACAAGTCTCTTAAGAAAAAGCACTCTCTCAATTCTCACTCTTCCAGTCTTTATTAACACTCATACACTCTTACCCAAATTAAGTCCTTTGATGCATATTTATACTTTTTATCATGACCTTTCATCTTCCCATGACACAAAAATTACATGTTTATATCTATTTTGAATCCATACAAGAACATTTTATCAATCAAATAAGATGTCTTTAGGTAAGATAAGACATCTTTCCTAAGTGTGATTAGGTTGCAAAAAAGACATCTTTACCAAATAGGAGACATTTTTAGAAGTAAATATATTTTTCCCAAGAGTAGTGAGAGTGAAAAAAGATGTATTTCTAGCAAAGAAGACATCTTTTGTCAAGATAAAACATCATTCTAGGAAAGAAAATGTCTTTCTAAGTAGGACTAGAAACAACAAGACATCTGTGCTAAAGTTCAAACTTGTCAAATACATCCCAAAAAATCTCTCTTTGATACCAAGCACCCTAGAATCAACAAACACAAGACAAAACACATACATAAATAAGAAACACACTAAGGATTACATATGAGATGGGTAATGTCCTCATTAGAAATCTAGCTTAGCTAACAGATATGAACGCATTGGAGTCTTGGAGGTAGATAAGGTGAATAGGGTATGTGTAGTAGGAGGGGCTTAATAAGTATGTTGGGTTTTAGAAGAGGAGGTAGTGGAGATGAAACTGAAAAGAGTCAAATTAGCTAAAAGATTTGAGAATGTTAAAGGAGCAACAAGGGAAGGAATAGGTTAAGCATGATGAAGGTTGGTGAATTTGGAAGCATATGTAGACAAGGTGAAGGGGTAGATAGGGCAAAGAATAATTATAATTAGAAAGTTCATAGGCTAGAGGATGAGTAGCCTACTATGGAGAAGAATCATGTTAAGGATGTTGATGAACATAAAGTGAATTTGACAAGGGATTATGCTAACTTAATAGTACTAAGCACTTTAATAGTTGGGCAAAGTGCCCATAAGACCAAGTGAAGTGCGTTGTGGATCCTCGACTTTTTAATATTAAAGTCGTCATCCTTGTTTCCAAATTAAAAAATAGAATTCTAATTACTACTTAACTATGACTTGACTTCCTACATTAAGGATAAGAACTCAACATAGAAACTAAGCTTCAAATAAGACAACATAACTCATAATGGAGGAACACATGAAGGTCCATACATGGAATACATTTCACACTATAGATAACACATCTTATGCAAAATCTAGGTGAAAAACATTATGCATTCTGAAATGATAATGATGTTTCTAGACATAAGGATGGATATACACAAAACACATAAATTAATTGATGTATGATCTAGAAAAAGCTCAAACAAGCCAATGAAGAATTCTCTCTCCTATAAATCAAAGTATCTACTTGAATCAAAGACGAGAAGTTATTGTAGGAGTCTCAACTTAAGAAGTCACCCTTGCGTCCTTCTCTCTCTTATCCACCTCATTGCCAAGTATGACATCCTCAATGAAAACCTACAAATGAACTGCATATCCTAAGAACTTCATCTAAGACTAAAGAAAAATGTGGATTCTACTTAACAAAGCATGAAACATAAGAAGATTGTAAATACTTCACCATCTGAAATCCAAACACCTCTTTTTTTCCTTTCCTTCAAGGAGGAAGATCTTCTAGATATCTTTTCAATAATGGATAGATGAATACAAGATAAATTAAAGTAAAGATAATAAGAAAGTTAAAACTAAAAGTATATGTTAATGTGCAAAATGAAAAAGGAGGAAAAATTAGTAGTTTCCAAAGCTAAAATGCCCTATATGATTTTTATAAGATAGAAATGGAGGGAAAAAATCTATATACAAATTGGGCACAAAAGTTGTAGCCCAATTAGTTAGCTTACAAGATTTGCACCTCGAGGTAATATGTCCAAATCCTAGTATTAAAGAGAGAACATATGAGAAATAGAGCCAATTTAGAGTTGATTAATGGATTTTAGACAATCTTATAAAGGAATCATAACCATACCATGAAACTAAGAAGAGTTGTAGAGTATCATATCAAGCACAAATTAATAATATAAAAAAATAAAATTAGATTTATCTTAAGAATATCAATAATTCAAGTTGTTTCTTGATATAATAATTAATAAGAAAATTTAGGAGGCATATGAAAAACCTATATATGATCTTAATTAACTTAGAAAAGATAATTGATGTAGTGCATAGAGATATTACTTGGTAAATCTTACAAAGGAATGACATCCCTTATAAATATATTAAAATGATTTAAGATATATATGAAGTTACTTGTTGATGAGCAGTAGGTATTTCCTACACCCAATCATATGAATCATTAGCATGTACCTATGATCCAATCGAATTATGTGGACTTTATTTAGCTAAGTGGCTAATATTCCTAGATGGTGAAATATGTAGTTGCTAGTCATTGTCTTTCCATTCAACACTTGTGTTAATCACTATGTATGGTTAAGTGTGGTTGAGGTGTGAGATATTTATTTTAATGCTTTTTATTATTTTCTTTGTTTACAAAATTTTTAAGTAAATGAAGATTCAATATTTAAATTAACCAATAAATTAACTACTTAATTAGCTAGCTAAACTAAATGTGGAGTATTCATTTCCACCTTCTATACACCTCCTGAACTTATACTAATGTTGTTGAATTACTATTGTCACATTTATACCATATTTATAGAGCATATTTGTGAAATAAGATCTAAGAAATGAAATTGCTCAATTTGCTCCTCAAAGATGACTAGAAAATGAGAGTTAAATTATTTATTTTAAGGGGAAATTTCATGAGAATCATAATGGAGAAAGGTGTTAAAGGAAAGTGCTCTTTATATAGGTGTGCTCATTTTGAGTTTATAAACATGGAATTAATAAAAGCTTAGTAAGGTGTTTTTAGCCTATGTTATGAAGAAACTGTGGTTTCCCCATATGCAATGGAGGAGATGAAATCTAGGAATTAATTTGAAAATTATAAAAATGATTATTTGTAATTGTATTTGCATTGGTTCTTGCATTTTTATCAGTTTATCAGTTAAGTGTAGTGGTAAATCAGGTGTTCCTTAAGAATAATGGAAATTAAGTACATCCCTTTCATTGTGAATATGTAAAAACTCTATAAAAGAGAACTGATGAATAACTTCATCATGTGGAAATAAATTGCTATGTTGTACATTTTAATCTATAGTGGTTTCCAAATGGTGGAAGAAAATTAAGTTGCAAAGCCAAGAATCTTAAATTAAACAAAGCAAAAATACCCAGTCCAAGTGCTCAACAGCATTTGATTAAACATTGGAATAGAAATACCATAATTTTTGTACAAAATTAACGAGATTTCTTGTTAAACGGTGTTAAAAATAGTCAAAAAAATCCCCCCATAAATTCATTGATATGTCAAATAAGAACCCCTACCATAGAAGAAATTATGGCAATACAAAGTACAATCATAAATAAATGAGAATTCCAAATTTATGGAAGAACACAAGCCAAACAACTATACAAAGGAGCAGATCTATACAAATCAGCATTCCAAAGAAACAATCATGCCAAACCTATAGGCATTAATAATTTAATATTTTAAACAAAAAATCCCTAAGGCATTAATAATTTAATATTTTAAACAAAAAAGCCCTAAGGCAACAGCTACCAAATATTGAAAATTATAGGTCTAAGAACCCTAAATGGAGGGTATTTGTCATGCCATTTTTTATGGTAGTGCTAGAGATTTGGAAGGTAGCTCCTCTCCTATTGCCCATGCATGAGTTCCACACTACAAGGGATCATGTAGTTGTAGGGAATTGATGCCACAAAGACAAGCATCAACACAAGGCACATCAAAAATCAGCCACGTATATTAAGGTTATATAACCTTAATAACAATTCAATTAAAAAAATGAATTATTATAAACAAGGAATTAAGGTTTACTTAGATTACAACCAGTATTTTTTAAGAAAAATGAGGTTTACAATTTTAAAATGGGAGAATTTACAATTGTTTAATCAATAAAACTTTACTTTTGGAATTTAAAATTTCAAATGGAAGTTATAATCTCCCATGAAGACTATAAATGGGTCTCCTTGATATTTGTAAGGTTGTAATTGATAAGAAGACACTTGCCAATCATAACTTATTTTTCTCTTAGAAGTTATAACTTCTTAAAAAAGTTAGAAATAGATTTCCTAGATATTTATAATACCCTTAACTTCTCATGATTATTGTAATTACCCTATGGTCACTATAAAAGGACCTTCAAAGGTAGAAGTCAAAAGAGAAGGGAATTTTGAAGATTGGAAGAAGCAACTTTGAAGAATTCTTGTAAAGCATGGCTTGCTAAAGGCATCAATTCAGCTTCTTTGTTTTAATCTTATAAGTTCATTTCTTCCCATTTTGTTTTAGTTACTTAGCTAATGCTTTAGATAGTATCGTGCTTGGAATTTAATTTTGGGATTTTTCCTAGGTTGCTTTTATATTTCTATTTTGTACAATATTATATTTATATTAAGGTGTTCCATAGAAGAGCTTACGTTGTTGAAAATCCTCAAGAGCAATTTAATAGCAATGTCTTAACAAGATTGCTTGTTTTGAGCATATAGAATCTAGGAAAATCTTTGGTTTTTTGAGATGACTAAAATAGCTTCATTATTTTAAAGTGTATTGCCTTGGTATTTCAATCCTAAAATTATCAAATTTTTTGAAGGCTCTATTAAATGCAATCTTTGACAACTATTCCATAGCCAAAATAAAGACTCATACTTTGTCATCTATGCAATGATTTTTGGTAGTATAATAAGATTGTCTTTATGAAATTACTTGTTGAGCTTAGAGGGTTTGGACAATTTGAAGTTAGATTGAATTAGAATAGCTTTATTGTGAAGTGTTTCCTCATGTCAAATTATCTAGCTTAGATGTTTGAGATCTCACACAAATCTACCTTCTTTTCTTTCTTTGTCTATGTTCATTGAATATTGCCTCTAGTTTTCTTGTGGAACTTTCTCTCTAGGGAAAATTAGGAGTAGATTGGCAAAGTTATGCTCAAATTTTTTTGTAACATTTTATTTGTTACAAGTAGCATACTATAGGGACCATATAGACTAAGTGATTAAACAAAATAGAAATCTCCAACAACTCATAGTATTTGACAAAGATAGCTAAATCTCTATTATCATAGTCAATTGCAGTTTCATACACAACCCAATCATTTCAATATTTGCAACAAAAAACACATACTCACAACTAGTTTTTTTTTATAACTACTAAGTTTATTTGGAGGTATCTAGGCCTTGGTGTTGTCAAAGACTAGAAAGCACCCAAATCCTATTTGAAGAACACCTTTGATCCCGTGACCCCTGATGAGTGGCAAGGTACCCCTACACTCAACCATACAAATACGAGCATGCACGCACGATCCGGTCGAACTCCCCAGACTAAATGCCTTAACGTCACAAGAAACACTTGGGGTTAATCGTTCGTCGTCTTCCCAGACTTACTTGTAGGTGTCACGGTGTATGGTTAAGCAAGTCTGAGGTATGAGATTTTTTTGGTATTTTTCAGTTTCTCTCCTAAGCTATGAGGGAAAGGGTTGAGAAGCTAACTAAGTCTAACTAATGTCCTAAGTCCAAATTAACTAGCGTCAGCATCCGTTCCCACTTACCGAACACACCCTGAACTATGCAACTGTGGCTACCAAACGCTAATCGTTACTGGGATTACCACACATAACGCAAGTGCTCGAAGTGGTCATACTGAGGCACCTATTTAGCCTAAGTGTGATAAGCAGCCAATTCCTTGGCTAGCCGTACACATCCGTAGATACTCGTAATCAAGTCGTACTCGTGCACACTAGGAAAGAAATAAATAACAATGAAATAAAACCATGTACTGCAAGGTTTATCCAATCAAGTTCGTCTTTATTTCCGTACACAACTTGTGTTCAGGTTACAAAGTTGCTCGAATAAAGAGGCGTTCACTCTAGGACTCCTACTGCGGGCACATGGGAAAAATTCTAACTCTGGAGTGATCAATCTGCCAGAGCTTCGCTACTTCTAGCCAGGATTGGAAAATGAAGGGAGTGCCGCCTCTTATTTATAGATATGGCGGCAGACCGCGATATCGCATACACAATATCGCAGGGAAAGACGCGATATCGCGGCACTATGCATGTCGCGTCTCATCATACCCCCATGACTGAATGAAAACTCGTCCTCAAGTTCCTTACAATGATATCAGGTAGGTATGGGATTATTGAGGGGAATGGAACTAATGGGATGACATGTGAACAGATCCTTATTACAAGACTTGACAAAACTAGTGTTCATGACAACAAGGGTGAACACCTTATTACAATGACATCAGGCCACATTTGGCAGCTGAGAGAAAAGAGGAGAGAGAATAGAAGAGAAGAAGAGAGAAGAGTCTTGCTGCTACCAATGCCTAGATTGCGCCTTCTGTTTTCCATCCGTAAGCGCATTATCGATCCTGCTCCTTGCATAGCTGCTTTAGCACTGCTCCATTCCAAGTGTTTGCTCCAAATCCATTCTGTTGTTATATGATTGCCATCTGCACACACAACATAATCATATATTAGCAAGGGTGATTGAATCATTAAGTAAATAATACCTTGCTTCGGTTTAGGTTCATTAGCCAAGTTGTGGTATCGCTGATATGGATCTGTGAAAATGTAGATGATGACTACCGAAGGTATAGAGGTTAGGAAGAAAAACGAAAAAATCCGGGGCTTAGGAGAAAAATCGAAAAAGCAAGCCCCGTATCCCCATGACTAATCGCAAACCTCTGGTAGCGTTAGAATGGAGAAAGAAAAGGAG
>MNCI01035869.1:1447811-1468211 GCA_015680685.1 Gnetum montanum
AAAATAAAAGTAAAGTCAGGGACATACTCATCAGGATGAGTATATGTGACCTTAGATTGTTTAGGACCTGGTTGATTTGGGTTATGCGTATGAGGTTGACCTTCTCCTGTGTTGCCCTTAGGTGAGTTAATTTTGTGAGAAGAAGCCATTCTAATGGTGTGCTGTTTCTACCGTTTTTTAATGTTCTTAATTAACTGATTAACCCTAAGGTTCTTTTAAAGCTCACAATGATGTGAGTGATATCCCTTATGCTCAATTGGCGAAAAAACACTTAGTCCCCAGAAACGGTGCCAATGATGAGTGGCGAGGTACCCAAACACGCAACCATACAAATACGAGTGTTCACACGCCATTCGGTCAAACTCCGCAAACTAAATGCCTTAACGCCACAAGAAACACTTGGGGTTAATCATTCGTTGTCTTCCCAGGCTTGCTTGTAGGTGTCACGGTGTATGGTTAAGCAAGTCTGAGGTATGTGCTTTTTTTGGTATTTTTCAGTTTATCTCCTAAGCTATGATGGAAAGGATTGAGAAGCTAACTAACTCTAACTAATGTCCTAAGTCTAAATTAACTAGTGTCAGCATCCGTTCCCACTTACCGAACACACCCTGAACTATGCAACTGTTGCTACCAAACACTAATTGTTACTGGGATCACCACATGTAACGCAAGTGCTCGAAGCGGTCGTACTGAGGCACCTATTTAGCCTAAGTGTAATAAGCAGCCGATTCCTTAACTAGCCGTACACATTGGACTACCACTGGGATTACCAAGCACAGATCCTGGAATACACTACTGGGTTAACAAGCAACCAATGCTCGTAGTTAAGTCGTACTCACGCGTTGCAACGAGCAGCCAATTCCTTGATTAGCCGTACACATCCATAGATGCTTGTAATCAAGTCGTACTCGTGCGCACTAGGAAAGCAATAAATAACAATGAAATAAAACCATGTACTGCAAGGTTTATCCAATCAAGTTCATCTTTATTTCCGTACACAACTTGTGTTCAGGTTACAAAGTTGCTCGAATAAAGAGCCGTTCACTCTAGGACTCCTACTGCGTGCACATGGGAAAAATTCTAACTCTGGAGTGATCAATCTGCCAGAGCTTCACTACTTGTAGCCAGGATTGGGAAATGAAGGGAGTGCCGCCTCTTATTTATAGATATGGCGGCGGACCGTGATATCGCGGCGGCCGCGATATCGCAGCACTATGCATGTCGCGTCTCATCAACCCCAAAAATTCATAAGATCATGATGCCACCCCCAACATTGATGGTCTAGTCCCAAATGATCACCAATAGTTACCAAGTGTTTACTACTAGGTGTACCAAGTATCCACTACTAGGATTACCCAATGTTAATATATTATGCTTGAAGTGGTCATACTCTCGTTGCTTACAAATAATAATATTAATTGCTTAATAATAAAAAAGTGATTTACATTTGAAGTAAATTGCTAGGAATTAAAGTTAAGCTAACCCAAATATTGCAATAGATAGAAGAAATCTTGATTTTATTGCCATTCATGTAAATGTGTCTAGGTACATGTGCACTCAAAATAGAATGCCATATAATCACTTTAATCTATGTTATAGGCACTCAAAGGAAAACGTTTTCTAAAATTCTATAGAAAGAAACTACAAGAGTTCAACTAAAAGAATAACTAAAAGATGCCATAAATGTGAGGGGTATGCACATTTATATAGGTAATGCCTACATCAATGTCAACATACCTATTCAATGCATCTTAAGATGCATCAATAGGAATACGCTGGCATAGTTTTCTTATTAATGTTTCATCATACTCCCATGAATAACTAAAACATTTTCTTCGAGTGAATAAAAATGGAATCAAACTTCTTATAAAATTTGAAGAAGTATGAAACTTTATTAATTGAATGACTAACTAACTGATTGATTGATTGACTCTAAGTGCTAGATTGTATGGATTACACATTGGTAGAACCTACAATAAAATTATACACTTAGATAAAAATAGCATGAGCATGTTAAATGGATGGAAGCAAGATGAAGTCTTCACATAGTGCCTGAAAGTGGAGGCTCTTATGGCTTTAAGGGTCCTTCATCATGTCTCAATGCTATTGGAGGTCCTGGCTATCTTTCTACTACTACTAAAAATTTGAAGGCATCTAGAAATGCCTTCATTTTCTTATTTTTGCTACATGGGTCATGAATGGTCCAGGCTTCTTTACCTAGATGTGTTGGTACTAGAATATTCCATAGAAACAAATGTGACAAAAACATCTCTTTCATATTTACAAACTAGAATGCAAATTATTTACATTCAAAGTTAAACATATAGATAAGATTTTACAGCTCCTTGTGATTACTCATTCTTCTAGTTAGGTTCTCAACAACATATCATTAATCTATGAAATTTCCCCTGAGAACTTTAAGCTTTGCATTGGCAAACTCTAGCTTTTTCTTTGTCTCCTTATGAAGCTTAAACTTTGCCTCATAAAGAAGATAAGAGCTAGTCATCAAATTTTCTAATTTATTCTTGGGCCTCCTCATGGTTAGCATTGCCAAGTTTGCATAATGATATTTGGCAAGTTCCATGTACTTAATCATCTCCTCAATTTGCAACTCCTTCATGCAATTTTTCACTTAATTGTATGCATTGAGTCCATTAAAGATGGGCTATTATGCATCACCTCTTTGTAGGAGTTGTTGGATGACCTCGATTACATTTATCTTGGCCAACTTGATTTCTTTCTTATTGACCTCCTTAAGCATTCCAACCTAATTCTTGTAATGATTTTTTACTCTTTTAAACTTCAAGGCTTTATTCTTCCTAGTGACAATCTTAATAGAAGTCTTTCGCCAAAGGGTCCAAACCACTTTCATTGAGAGATACCTATTCTCTATATTCAACCTGCTCATAGCCAAGTTTATGTTGGTAAGTTATTCCTACTATTGGAAAATGTATTCTACCATCTGGTCTTTCTGCTGCTCAGCATTATGCATGTCGTAGTTATTACAAGTAAGCACTATGTTTTCTTTACAAAATTGCTAAAGACCACAATTAGTGTTGTTGGTCATGGCCTCTGATATTGATACCTCAAAGATCATCATTTCTTTTACATTCTTGGCCTCTTGGTACCTTTGTTAAAGTTGCTAAAAACCTTCATTTGTTGTTAGCTCTAGCCTAAGTATTACTATATTAAAGATATGAGCTCTTAATTCTACAATCTTAACAATGAACTATCAATTGTTAGCAATGGCCTCCTTGAGTTATGCATTGTTAATTAGTAACTTGCTTCTTTTCTTCAGTAGTTATGATTAGGTTGCTGATATATCATCTAGAAGATCAAAGATCTGAAAAAGTAGTTGCCCAGCTTCCACTAGTCATTCCAACACTTCTTGGCATTGGACAACACTCATCCATCTACTCCTTGCTCCTACTAATACATGTATGTCTAACATGGCAGCAATGTCTAGTATAGATGCAGCAAGAGCATTTAGTGCTTTCCCGACTTGGTCTACCACCACCTCTACCACTATCTTTTGGCTCTTATGTGGTATGACTAGGACTGTTACCCCTTCTCCTTCCTTTAGCATGAAATAGAAGGTTGTCACATTCCCCAAGATTCTAGGATATAATACTATGATTGGATCAAACAAGTGCCTATTTTCGATGTGCTAAGAATAGTAGTGTCGTATCACTTTTCAACTAGCTAATGGTTCTTGCAACCTCATTCAAGTGGCTCATGGTTGGATGGCACATGGATGATTCTCCATCACCTGCAGAGCCTTGTTGTTCTTGTATCTATTACTCTTAGAGTTTCTTGAGGCATTCAATAACTGCAAGCATCTCTAGTATTGTTTCTCGTGCTATAGGTGATGGTGGTAGTGGCTACTCTTCTTGTAGCTAAGCGGTAGCTTTATCCTTCATCATCTCTTCTCATGATGTAGCAAGAGCATAGTGGATCACATCTTTAGAATAATGAGCTACTCCTCTCCTCTTGCATAATTTTTTGATTAAGTATGGAAACAAAATTTTCTTCCTATCCTTCTCATTCTCCTTTAACCATTTTTTAATCTTAAGGAATATGAGTTACAACAAATTGACAAGCAATTTCTTGCATAGAGTTGCACATTCCCTAGTAGAAAAGGTTGTAACCTTACTTGGCCTCACCATTGGATTAAGGTGATAAGCCACAATCTTTAAGTAGGCTATCTCCACCTTGGTTAAGGCACCATACTCCTTATGGTCCACTCCATAGAGTTGATGGATCCACTCCTTGGCCTTTAGGCCTACTTACATGGATATTTTTGCTAGTTTTCTCTAGTGTTTAGTAGATCCAAAACTTTAGCAATGGTCGTAACTAAGTAGAATATGGTGATGTCACTGATTTTAACCAAGGCATATCCTTGTTAGTTGTTCTATAAGAGGTAGGTTTTCCCCATGTACCATTTCCTATTGTTGGGGAGAATGAACTACATAGGAGACCCTTGTAGCTGTGCTTGAACCTCTTTTACTGCCAACTTCAAGAATGACTCGAAGTTTAGCTCCTGCAAAATGGAGGTTTGGATCTTCTTGGTTCGGATCCTCTTTAGATAAGCTTTGGTAAGTGTGACTTTTAACTTAGGTCATGGTTTTAGGACCTCATCTTACCTAGATTAGCCTGTCTCTATAGTAGGAATCTGCCTAATAGATTCTACCTCAAGCTCCTCTTGCAAGGATCTAGTAGCATGCATAGATTCGGTTGCTTGTTCCTGGGGTTGTTATTATTGTTTCTATTATTGTTGTTGGTTCCTTCCTCCTCACGGTTACTTCTCCTTAGGCTACAATGGTCCTCTTGCCTGTGGTCCTCTTTTGGGTGTTATCTTCAATTATAAACATAACCTAGGATTAGCTTTTGATCATAACATTTGTTCCCTTCAAATATCTTTTTTGTTGGACCAATAAGTTCTTGGTTAATGATCGTAGGCTTATGGTATTATTTTATTTTCATCCAAATAGATTTTGATTGTTGATATTAATGCTTGTCATACTTAATTTAATATTATTTTATTATCTTATTCATTGAAGTTAGAAAACTTTCAAAAAAAATTCTATGTCAAAACATAGGTTTGATACCCCCATAACATAAAGAGTATCTTCAATAGCTTGAGGATCTAAAAACAAGTGAAATTTTGAGCTCTTGGAAGGTTCTTTGGCTTTGAAAAATTGCAAAAAATTCTCTAGTGCTTTGGAAAATGGTGAAAATGAGCTAAGTGTCATGTATTTATAGTATTTTTATCATGCGTCGATGGGGATGTGTCGACTCATCTCATTGCATCAACAAGGATGCGTTGACACAGCTATTCTTAACTATATTTTTCACTTGGAAAATTGAGAAGTTTTGGGCAAGTTTGGGGATAAAACAAGAGTCAAACTAAAGTAAAAAAGATGTAGAATAATAGCAACAACATGAAAGAGGGTATTTTTTACTAAATTGAAGCAATTAATGTTCATGAGATGAGTTTGTAAAGAATATTCCAATGCCAAAATAGGGAAAAATTGGATGTTTAAAGGCCATTGAGATGATCGTATGTTCAATCAGCTTATGGTTAGGGAATCTAATCTAAGGCAAACCAAAAGATATGTAAGTGGATCCTTCTTGAAGCAAGCATATGCCTAAAACCCCTTGCATATCCTCATCACAAGGAGTCTGCAAGAACCATGAATGATAAATAGTTATTTTAAGTTAAGGTTCCTACCCATATGAAGCATCATCTTAGGATTATGCAGGCTAGAAAAAAAATATTAATTGACCATGGCATGAGGTAGTGAGGTGAGAGCTAGTGAAGTAAAGAATGGTAGATGGAGAACAATGAATAGGTTATCTACATCCCAGTCACATAAGATCCTAGGTGAATTATGTGATTAAAACGATTTGTTACTAGTCTAGTCCAAGTCTAGACCAAGTCCATTTCAATTACAATGATCTCACATTCATATAGTCCTTCTCCTATACCATCAAGAATCTATGAAAATAACAAAGTATAATCATCACTCCAAGAGAAGAAGGAAGTAGAAGGATCTTAATTAGAGGGATGCTTTCACTACAAGGTCTTGACAAGCTCAATGAAAATGCCTTCCCACAAGAAGCATGTCGACCCCATAGGGCTACAAAGAAAGAAAGAAAAAGATCAAAGAGAAAGTATAACTTGATTTTCAAAGTCCTTGCAATGAGGCTCAATTCAACCAATACATAAAAATGATAATACAATAAAGAACAAATACAAAATCTCTTTGAGTATCCTTGGATAGATTTTACAATGAATAGTACTTTTACATTTCCCAAGAATTCCACATAGTCTTATATTCTTTAAGTTTTTAAAAACTCCTTGGAATTCATGCAACAACTATTAAACAACTAGTTTGGACATCTACTTTGAGGATGAAACATCTAACTATAAACAACCTCAATGCAAGAGAGATGTCTATCTCTAGAGGTAGATGTTTGTTGTCAAATTGAGATGTATACTCTACAATATCATTTTGACTTTTGGAGCATTGCTCTATCATTTAGCATCTTGGTAGCCCTCTAAACATATTCATTTGGTTTGTAGACTCAGTTTGAATGTTAGCTCTTATTGTTTCTTCTAAACTCTCATAATGACATTTTGACATAGATTTTGTTTCATCTTAACTCTCCTTTTGAAGCACTATTTGCATCTTCTTGATCCTACAAGCATAAACACATTTCTATATTTTCCATTTTCTCTAAGGTTTTGACATACCAAAACGTCAACAATCTCCCCCTTTTTGGTGATGTCCAAAACTTAAGAAATTTGGTTAGTACTTTCCATTATATACATATATATATAATCTAATAAATAATAAAATCATTTAAGATGTATACATAACTTCCAATGGCAATAGAGGGTATAGCTGAAACAAGGATATAAAGGCTTAAATAAATGGGTCTAAATCACATGAGTCCACAATAGATACTGATAACATCATAAGATATTCATAAACTATCTAAAGGTAAAAATTGTCTCCATAATATAACATGCTATTACATACTCTACCAAATAAGCCAAAAACATAGTTTTCCACATGGTCACACATAAATAAAAAAGACACTTATCATTCACATGGCTCTCCATACCAAAAATGTTGTCCAAAAACATACCTAATTAAACATGTTGTCCATACTCACAGCCACAAAGACATAAACACCAAAAATTCTTCTCCTTTTTGAACATCATCAAAAGGAGGAATCCAGTAAGATTATTTAACCACTAATCTTGGTGTCATCATTAGAGTCATCATCGAAGTTAGCTAGTACATGAGAGGGTCTATAAGTCTCCTCTTCACCATCATCACTACTAGTATTGGTGCTAGAGACATGCTACTCATCTTCTTCTTCATAAAATGAAGGTCATCTGACAAGGACTCTTCAATGACAAAGCTTCACCTGAAACTACAATGATAAAGGTTGGTGGGATGGAGCCTACTATGAGGAATAGGAAGCACCCTTCCACTAATAAGTAATAGGATCACCTGCTCGCTAATGAGATGCAACTCAAAAAATTTTATCTATCACCTGCTACTCAATGAATTGAGAAATATTCTCATGAGCACAAGAACTAGGTCTAGGCTAATCAAGATGAGGAATGGACTTCCCCTCGACATATGTCGACGATGTTGCAAGCTCCTCAAAGTTAGATGCATTTCCCAAGTCATAATCTCAAGATGGCCCAGCTATAGTAGAGTGTCTGGCAAGAGTAGCATTAACCTCCTTATCATAAAAGATAGGAGGAGTGATGATCTCTACAAACTAATGTCCATCTATTACTTTAGGTACTCCTACATCATCCATTCTATTATGAAGTTAAGAGAGATTTCTTCCAATCATCCCAAAGGTCTTTGCAAATGGCTTCAACATCTTCTAGAGGGCTAAATATATTTGGGCTAAAGATATCATGGAATTAGACCTTCTAAGCTAAGGAGAGACCTTGTATGAAGATGAGGCTTTCTTCCTCCTAGCTTTCTAAGGTCTAGAGGGTAGAACTTTGGGCTCTATCTTTGTGGTGCTCCTCGTTTCTAAAAATTCAAAAAGGCTTCTCTTGCCTTCTAATGAAGGCATATTTGATATGGAAACCCCTAATTGTTTGATCAACTAACTAATGAGGAGATTATGCCCAAAAAAATTTTCTTTGGTGAATAGCCCCAACATGTCTCTGCAAAGAATTTTTCCTGAATATAGCAGCAATCCAGTAAGAAGACTATAAAGAAAAAATGCTTAGGCAGGTAAAATATAATTATAACTTCCTACTCTTATAATCATGTTATATAGGATAATGAGGAATAGGGTGGAAGCATCTTGGCCCATCTGACTCCTAAAAATTTTGCCACCTTTCAAAGGTTTTGATTTTCCAAAGAGGACATTGCAAAACTCATCATCGATAATAGGAAATACACCATTGGTAAAGATACCTAACATATAATGAATAGAAACTCTAGGCACCTTAGAACTAGAGACTCTAAGAATGGCATTAACTATCTAAGGAAATACTTCAATCAAAATTCCTCCAACAATGATAGAAAAAGTCCCAATAGTAGCATTAGTTATAACAATGTTGTAATAGAATTCTTGAATCAGGATTTCAAGACCACAAAATTACATCGTAATGAAGGAAACCCAATTTATAGATTGAAAAAGGGCCATTAGTTTCTTTTGATGATGCTATTGAAAATTTAAAGATCTTTTAGAAAGAATGGATACAGTTCAAGTTACCTCAAAATGACATTGAGCATCATTCAAGTGAAACTCATGTAAATAAGAGCTTGATTTACTTGATGATGCTCCCTTTGCCTTCTTGCCCTTGCATGGAGGTTCTCTTGATGTTCCAATCTTCTTGTAAGACATGGATCTAGGAGAAAATGAGTTAATATGCATGACTAGAGGAAGCCCTAGTCAACTGCTTTTAGACATCTAAGCTAGAATGATAAAAAATGAGGAAAAAGGAGAATGGTTTGCTTTAAATTACCACAACTATCAAGGGTTTTTCCCACAAATATGGACATCTATCCCAAGTCTACGAGACTTAGATGAACGTCTATTCATAAACATAGATTTCTATGGATGGACATCTATCTTTTAGATGAACTTCTAAGGATGGATGTCTATTCTGGTAGTGAAATGTCTATTCTGAAGCATGGAAGATGTTAAGGATAGCTGCCATGGATTATAGACCTACAATAATTTTAGGCAAGACAATAAAATAAAAACTTATCTATACTTACCTTGTTTGCTAATGAGAAATCATGAAAGTTATGGATATTGGGAATGAGGTTCTTCTTTTGAGGTTTTTCCTTTCTCCATGCAAATTTCTTATATTTCCAAAGTCTAACTTTCCTTCATGAAGTTGCTAGTAAGAGCTCTTTCACCTTCTTACTTTTGCCTAATTCTCCACACTTTTCTACTTTACTTATCCTTTTGATTTATCTTTCACTCCTTTTTTTCTTGTAAGGTAGTCTTTCTAAGCACTTTTGGGTAAGACCAAGGAGTCATATGGTATGACCAAGCACTCATGTGGTGATATTTTAAATTACAATTCCATTGCTTATGCCCAATTTTACCACAATAATAGCACCTAGCCTTTCTACTTTGAGTAAAATGATCAAAAATTGGAGCTACCTTTTATTTGGTTGAAGTGCTTATTGATACTTCTAACCTTGGTGTACTATTTTATTTGAATTAAGTATTTGTTGATGCTTCTTCTTGTTGATAGCATCCTAGTCCACTTTTATCATGTGCATCTCTTCCTTGTCCTAGAACTATGCGAAGGGATTCCTTTCCTTTAACAAGTCTCTCATTCACAAGTTTTGTATCTACAAGTTCTTTTTCAATCTACTCATAAGATAAGGTTAGTCTTTGATTCTCTTGTGAGAGATCAGGTATCAGTTCTCTTGTGAGAGATCTAAATATTTTATGTTGAGTTGAGATAATTCTTGATCTTTATATTTTAAGCCTTCTTTAGCTTGATACAAAGACTTTGAAAGGACAAAAGTTCATTACACAATAGATCATACCTTTCTTCATCTATTTCTATTGTTTGATCATCATCTTTAGTTATTCTATCATCATCCTCCATAAGAGCCATTCAAATGAAATGTGAATCTTGTGTGGTCTCTACTTCCTCTTTATTTTGTTCTTCATCCCATCTTGTAAAGAAGTTGTTCTTTTTGGACTCAACTTCAGATTGATCTTCTTTTTGGATCATGTTAGCACCAAGACATTTGAAGGCCACATGGCCTCTTCCACCAAATATCCAACATTCTATAGAATGTATCAAATTTTAAATTTTTAAAATTCTTACCCTTCTCTCTACCATTTATGCCATATTGATTGAGCCCTAGTTGATTGAAGCATCTTTCTTTTCTAGCAAGAAGTCTTTAAACTCTCCTTGATAAAAGAGCTAGTTCATCTTCATTTATTGTTTTGTGTTCAACCAAATCCTTTTTCATTGATTAAAATTTTAAGGCAATAGGCTTCTCTTTTATTGCTCCTTCACTTATAAGATTCATCTCATAAGCAACAAGAGTGCTTTCAAGCTCTTCAAATTTTAGCTCCAAGAAATCTCTAATTTCTTCCATGGTGGTCACTTTTGGTCTAAACTTGAGATACAAAGCTCTAATCATTTTTATGATCACATCACTTTCTAGCAAGTCCTTTCCCATCCCTCTAATTGCTACAATAAGATCGTTTTCCCTATAGAAGTAGTCCTTAATCTTTTCTCCTTCTCTCATTTTTAGTTTATCATATTCACTTTACAACACTAGAAATTTTGATTATTTTACTACTCAAGTACCTTCATAGATTGCTTCTAATGTTTTTCAAATTTCTTTAGTAGTATTACATCTAGCTACTCTATTAAATTTATATTTTCTTAAAGTGCAATAGAGACAATTTTATAATTTAGAATCAAACATGAACTTATCTTTTTCATCGTGCGTCCATTTGCTTCTTGCCTTGATAACTGAAGTGATGTTGTCAATGGGTGATGTGTAGCCTTCAAGAATTAACTTCTAGACTTCAAATTTTGTGGATTTGAAGAATTTTTGCATTTTGAATTTTCAATATGCGAAGTCAATCCCATTGAACATTGGTGGCTTGGTGTAAGACATCCCCTCCACCGTTCACTCTCGAAATGTGAAGCACAAACTTGAGAGTACTTGGCTTCAATATCACTTATGTATCGAGAACTTAGAAGGGGCTTGAATAAGTTCCCCAATTAAAAATCACTGCATCCACCAAAATCTAACCTAATTTTTTATGTGGTTCCCCAACTTGGGTAGTCCACACTCATAGGGTAGAATCTATGCACACCTCTAGACTTTGTTGCTTCAAAAATTCAATTTGAAGAACACAACAACCTTTACAAGATTTGAGATCTACTCCAAAGTGTTTCATTGCTATGAAACCACTCAACCCTGCAAGGTCCTAACAAGCTCAAAATGTGGTTTAAAGGATCTCATAACCTTTTCAAATGTGAGTTCCACTCTAAAGTATTTTTTTCGCTACAAAAACACTCAACCTCACAAGGTCTCAACAAGCTCAATGAACATGCCTTTCTACAAGGAGCACATCAACCCTGTAAGGCTATAAAGAGAGAAAGAAAAAGATCAAGGAGAAAGTGTAACTTTATTTACAGAGTCCTTGCAATGAGGCTCAATTCAACCAATACATACAAATGATAATATAATAAAGGACAAACACAATATCTCTTTGAATATCCTTGAATAAATTTTACAATGAATAGTACTTTCACATTCCCTAATAATTTCACTTAATCTTATATCCTTTAAGTTTCCAAAAACTCCTCAGAATTTATGCAGCTGCTATTAAATGACTAGTTTGGACATCTACTTCGAGGATGAGACATCTAACTATAAACAGCCTCAATGTAGGAGAGATGTCTAGCTGAAAATGTGAACTTCTACCCTTAGATGTCTACCCATAGACGTCTATCTCTAGAGGTAGACATCTCCTGTCAAATTGAGACATCTACTCTACAATATCATTTTGATCTCTTAAGCATTCCTATGTCATTTGGCATCTTGTCATTCCTTAGAACATCTTTATTTGGTTTGTAGGCTCCATTTGAATTTTAGCTCTCATCATTTCTTCTCAACTCTCATAATGACATCTTGACATAGCTCTCATTCTAGCTTAGCTCTCCTTTTGAATTCTTAGCACTATTTGCTTCTACTTAATCCTACAAAACTATAAGCACAAACACATATCTATATTTTTCATTTTCTCTAAGGTTTTAACATACCAAAAGGTCAATAATTTGGTTATTCCTTAGATGACCCTTACTTTTTCAAGGTCTACCTCTATTCCTTTCCCTAAGACTCTATGTCCCAATATGGACCATTAGGTGACGCTTCTACCAATTAAGCCACAAGTTTATCTCCATATAATGTTTTAATACTTGATTAAGATGATCCAATTCCTATTCAAAATTATTATCATAAGTGGAGAAGTCGTTCACAAAGACCTCCACACCACTATCAATTTGCTACTACAAGATGCTTAGGACTAAGCGCTGAAAAGTCACAAGAGCATTACAATGACCAAAGGGCATCTTTTTATATGCAAAAGTCCCCTAGGGATTGGTAAACGTTGTCTTGGCCTAGTCATCTCATGCTATTTGGATTTGATAGTAGCCATTATAACAATCCAAAAAACTGTAGTAATGATGTCTTACAATTGTATCCAACATTGGGTCCACAAATGACAATGAAAAATGATATTTGAATGTGAACATGTTCAATAACTTGAAGTCTATATAAACCCTCAACTATCCTTCTTTCTTTGACATAATAATGAATGGACTCACCCACTCATTGTCTACCATAGGATGGATGAATCCTGCTTTGAGAAGTTTTTCAACTTCATCTTTGATAATCTATTTCAGCTTGGGATGCAACCCTCTTTGTGACTACTTCTTTGGTTTGATGGTGGAGTCTGTATAGATCTAATGTTAGCATATACATGGATCTCTTCTAATTAATTCATCATATGACTATGAAAAAGTTGTTGATCATTTGTTCATAACTTTTAGTAGCTTTTCTTTCTATTCTTTAGTTAGACTAACATTGATGATTACCGACTTACCATTATCAAAAAAGACATAATCCAGAGTTGCCAATAAATACTTTACTTCTAGGGGTTCTTGTTTAAAGTCTTTAAGGATTTCTAACTCTTCCCAATTCAATTTTGCTTCTTTATGAAATAGTTGGTTTTGAATTTTGTCCATTTCGTTCATCTTATCAATATAAGCACTTATGAGGAGCTCTACTAGTTCCATGCATACTACTAAATTAGAGTCAACATCTATTGTTAGCCACTAGCTATCTTCTTATTTTGTGGTTGCTACAAACAAGTACCTTTAAACATTGGATGTTTCGACACACTTATTGCATGTGGTTATGGATGTGGTTTGTATGGCCCATATTATCTCAATGTAATGGAACCCCATGTTAGTGTATGCAATGCATGGAATCCACTTCTTCTCTACTTTTCCAAAATCATTTTCCTTGAAAATTTTCAAAGACATGTCTCTAATCACTAACTTAGCATTAATTGTGTTGAGCCAAGCCCTTCTCATAATAATACGAAAGTCCCCCTTACAATTATCCACTTGGATTACTGGGAAATTTGCTAAGATATGATCATCCATAAACAATTATCACAATATCCTCCATCAATCCCAAGGGAACAATGATGAATTGATTAGCAAGCTCTAATCTCATATTGCATTTCTTGAGTAAAGGTAGGTTATGAGTTTTATATATTTCTTAAGAGATTAAATTTACCTTGGATCCTAAGTCAAGTAGAGCTTTGCATGGATCATTTCCTATAATCTATAAGTAAACTTAGGGACTCCCAAGATCATATCTTTTCTTGGGAACGTATTCTACCTTGATCTAGTCTGTAACTACATGAGTCAACATGAAAGTATGTGAAACACCACTAATTTTGGCCTAACACTTTGAAATGACTCAAGCCCTTTCAAGATTTTGGGAGGAAAAATTTGACTAATACATGGAACTCATGCCCACCTTGCTCATGCCAATTTGCTCACGTTGTCAAGCTAGCTTGCCCTCAGCGTGAGAAACTTCAACAACTTCAAAATCAAGTCAAAATGGTCCAAATCTAAGGGTGCAAGCCATCCTCAAGAGCCACTGATGTCCACTCCAAGTTTCAGCATTCAGGAGTCCAAATTTCAAGCCAGATTACACAGATTTTCTCACTCACACTGTGGTCATGCTGAGGTCATGCTGGCAGCGTGAGTTACAGCGTGACCAACTTTGACAGCCTCAAAATTGAGTCAAAATGATCCCATTCCCAAGGTGCAAGTCATCCTCACACCTCATTGTCGACAACCTCCAGTCCCAACCTCCGAAATCCCAGTTTCAGGTCCAAAATTGCAAGTTTTTGCATCTCACACTGTGGACACACTGCACTCACTCTGGCAACGTGAGTCTAGCGTGAGTTACCAAAAGTGGCTAGAAACAAGGCACATCCAGGCTCAATTTCCAAATTTCAGATCACTCTTAGGGTCAAACATAGACAGGCAACTATTGTACTCAAGAAACAGGCTTCAAAAATCAAAATTTGGAGTAAAATATGTCATTTTCAAGTCACTCACGCTGAGGTCATGCTAAGGACATGCTAGCAGCATGAGTGCAACGTGAGTACACCAAACACATGCTGGCAACGTGAGCGCAGCATGAGTACTGATCACACCTAGACAAAAGACACACGTTGAGGACATGCTAAGATCAAATCAACTCATGTTGGGAGATCTGGTGAAACAAAAATACCTCAGACAACCACAAAACCACTCAAATCAACATCCTACAGCAGTCGATCCATGGTCAAGCAAGCAGGGATCGAATTTTCTTGTTGTACACTATCATGTTCATTGTAAATTTTACACGTTGTAAGATACAGTGCATCCGGTCAAGAACGTAGCTTACCCACACACGTCCAACTCACACACAGTTGTCCATCAGACACATGTCACTTGATCCGTTTTTCTCTCAATTCTAAGCCGTTGATTCCATCCATGAGTTTTGCACCCGAGCCCAGCCAAACCCTATAAATACCCTATCAATTCACATAAACAGGACTAGCAATTTTGAAAGTTGATGACTTAGGAAACTCAGACCAGCACACTTGACTCCTAGCATCCAAGCACTTCTAAAACACATCACCCCATGGCTTGGTGCTTGACCTGCCATACACACGTGCAGCTACACTTTGACCGGTGCACATCCTTTCTAAGAAATACAATACAGTTCATTTTGATAGCCATTATATTGTTTACTCTATTTTACATTCAGTTTATGTTTTTTTTTGTGATACTATTTCTGTACGCTCTGTTTGCATTTCTTACATTACTGTTTACATTTCGTACGTCACTGTCTACATTTTGAACATCAGTTATGATAACCCCAGCGCAAGCCATAGTTTACACTCAAGGAAGTCCTTGGTTGATTTGCATGCAGACCATCCAAGGAACTTTTTCTTCGTTTCCTTTTCCAGCTTGCCCTCAAGTGAAGGCAAGGTCAGCTGTGTCTGCCTGATGATCTTTCGATGTTTGTTTTCCCTTCCAGCCTTATACAGACGATTTAGGTCAGTACAGTATGCACATTTTGAAATCTTTGGTTTGAATATGGCTCATTGATAACTTCAGAAGAAATGGGAGGAGAATTAACATCCACATATGTCTGTGAGGATTTTGATGAACTATTGGATTTGAAGAAAGACCTTTTTCAAGACTTATGATTAGAACCACTCAAACCATTGTCTGACTATAAGCCTACAACCCTTGTTGCATTGCGTTGCTAAGGTTGTGATGGAATTTCTCCTTGCATAGGTAGTGCAGGTGATAAAGTTGTGGTATTGGAAGGTGTAGAGTGAGATCATACATAATGAGAAGGATAAGTGAAAGGATATTTAACTCGTGGAGTAGATGTTCTATGATATTATGAGGGATAATAGAAATGGGAGAAGGATGTGTGGCTTGTGGAGCCATGAGAAGATACAAGTTGTTGGACATAATAATCATATGGGTCCAATTAATAATAAAGATATTCCTACCTTGGTGGTGGCATCCCCCATGATTGTGGGTTTTTCCATTGCTAATAATGAATCTAAGATTGAGATGGCACTCCACTTGGATAATACTGTGATTGGTGGAATTGTTATCAATAATTACCTTGTGGATAAGGTAATCTCCTGGATGGTTGTCTTTTTCCAAATTTTGAATTTAAATCATATATCCTATATTATTATAGGTGTGACACTACAAGACAACATCCCTTAGGATGTTCATATTAGCATATGCCACATCCTTTTTCATCTATGCTAGAATCTACAACCTCATCCATTGTTACAACCATACCTTTCCATTGATAATAGTCCTTGTTTGTATCCTTTTTCCTTCTTCTAGCCCCATCTCAATTCCCCTACTCCATTTTCTCCTCCACAATCTTTAGAGCATTTTGGAACTTCTTATCCAATGAATCCCACATTTTGTCTACCTTAGCTGATATTTCTTTGATAGATTTTTGGATTAACAAGATATTCCTTTGTACCACTTCATCTAATGATACTTCCTCCTCAAAATCATAAAAATGTACCTTCCTTTTGTGAATGGAAAAATCCTTGTTGTACTCCTCTATACCTTTTCACTTTTTCAGTTCTTCTTCCTTAACCACTTGTTTGATGAGCCTTTGAATTCAATTAATCCTTATTTTTGATAGTCTCCCTTGAACATAAACTCCAAGAGTTTCTCTAGTTTTGTTTCAAAGCCCATCTACTATGTGGTGAAGATGTTTTCTTTGAGAGAAGTCATGGCCTAGGTAGTAATGTAAAAGAGAATAATACCTACCCAGGGTTGCATCAAGGGATTTATGATTACCTTGTTTCCACCCTTGAATTTGTTTCCTCAAGTTGGAAACCCTAGAGTACGTTTGATACCTATCATTAAACAATTCTAGCATCATACTCTATCTTCAAATAGATTTTGGTTCCAAGGACCAATACCAGCTTTCAGCTTCTTTAATAAGTGTCTTAGGGAATAGTTTGAGTTTCTGCTACTTGTTCTTAATATTCTACAAGGCACATGCATCATGGAAAGCTTGTAAATGATGTTGTAAATCAACATTATATCCTTCATCAAATTTAGGGATATTATTCATATCAAGCCATTTGATTCTACTATCCCTTTGATGCCTGGTAGGGTTTCTAACTACTTCTTAAATATTAATCATGCTTCATGTAGCAAACAGTGGTTCATCATGGTCATGATATTCATTGTCATGTCTATTATGATATGACATTCTATGTGTACTTTCCTAATGATGCTACCTTTCTTCTTGTAGTTAACTATGCTCTCTTTTTCTATCACTACAATGAGACCTTCAAGCATCTCCATCTTTATCTTGATCATTTCTCCTTTAGTCTTAGCCATACTTCCTTTGGTCAGAGTTTGACATCAAGGCGGATGGTGAAGATGGATGGCTAGGAGACTGATGTCTACTTGTCCTTCTCCTTTGGTTCTTTGGTTATTCTTTTTCTTTTGATGAATGGTTCAAAGACCTTTGTCTCAAGGTTCTCCTAGTTCTAGACCTGGTTCTTCTCTCACCCTGGTTATCCACCAAGGTTTATTATAACTGTTAGTGAAGTATGTCTTCCTCACTGAAACAAGGAGGATGTTGATGTTGAGATTGCCCTAATAGAAATTTAGGACCCTCCTTCTACAATTGCAGAAATAATAAGATTGAGACCTTTTTACCCTTGGAGGCTTCATAATGTACCTCTATGCATTGATCTTTCTTGAGTTGGGCCTTCATTGGCTAATAGTCTTTAGAGAGATGTTTTGTTACTTCGTAATATGGATCTACTGATTCAAGTTCTAATTTCATTAGATTTTCCATGAGCATTGAGGAAACAGAATGATCGAAAGGCAACAAAATATTGCCCTCCAAATCTCTCCATCATAGTTATTCATCTTGATGAAGGATGAAAGTGAAGTTCAGATAATAGGGATCCATATGTATATAGATAACCTTCAATTGTTGAGGTTTTTATACCAAGTCATTTTAGTTCTATCATGCTATTGATTAGAGTCATCAACAAGTGGTGGTGAATCATTCCTACGAAAAGAAGCCATCTTAATTATTTTGACATAATATGCCTTGATGAAATATTATCATTATTATCATATTAAAGGATAATATGTTATTTCCTTTTACAACATCTTTGTATGATTTCACTATCCACTAATACTTAGTGCACTTAGCTAAAGCAAGTTCCCCGACAACAATGCCAATAAGAAGCAATAGGTATTCCTTACACCTAGCCATAGGAATCACTACCGTGTACACACAATCTAATCGAATTTTATGGACTTTATTTACCTAAGTGACTGATATTCTTAGATGGTGAAATATGTAATCACTAGTCGTTGTGTTCCTAATCAAGACTTGTGTTAATCTCTATGTATGGTTAACTGTGGTTGAGTTCTAAGATATTTATTTTTATACATTTTATTATTTTCTTTGTTTACAAAATGGTTAAGTAAATAAAGAATCAATATTTAAATTAACTAATTAATTAACTACTTAATTAGCCAACTAGCCTAAACATGGAGCATCTATTCTTACCTTCCATACACATCCTAAACCTATACTAACACTTCTAGGTTACCAAATGTTTACCAAGTATCCCCTGCTAGGATTACCAATCATTAATATATTATGCTCAAAGTGGTTGTACTCACATTGCTTACAAATGATAGTATTAATTGCTTAATAATAAGAAAGTAAATTGCTAAAAAGTAAATTTAAGCTAATCCAAGTGCTGCAACGAATGGAAGAAATCCTGATTTTATTTCCACTCATGCAAATGTGTCTAGGTACATATGCACTTGAATAAAATGTCATACAATCACTTTAATCCACGCTGCAAGCACTCAAAGGAAAAAGTTTTCTAACTTCTATATAAAGAAACTACAAAAGTTCAATTGAAAAAACAACTAAAAGATGCCATAAATGCTAAGGGAGTGTGCATCTATATAAACAATGCCTACATTAGCATTGACGTACCTGCATCAACATATCCTAAGATGCAGTTATCTTATTGATGAGACGCGATTCGCATAGGCCACGATATCGCGTCCGCCGTGATATCGCATCCCCCGCGATATCAAGTACATGATATTGCGTCTTCCCTACGATATCGCGTATGCAATATCACAGTCCGCCGCCATATCTATAAATAAGACACGGCACTCCCTTGTTAAGGATCCCAGTTTTAGAGTAGCGAAGCTCTAGCAGTTTGATCCCTCCAGAGTTAGACTTTTCCCTGTGTCTGCCCGTAGTGTGGTGAATGTAATTGTACGGTTTCTTTATTCGAGTGTGCCATACTTGGACATGCACATGACCGGCAATAAAGATCGAGATTACTTCATCATTGTAGCATTCACTTTGTTGTTTATTTATTTGTTATTTATTTAATGTTATTTACTATTTTCTCTCTCTCACCCTTAAACTCCTAGAACGCGGAACGAGTACGACTTGATTACGAGCATTTAAGTGTGACTGCTTGGTAGCCCAGTGGTGTAGCTAGGATCTACGCTTGGTAACCCAGTGGTGTATTCGGGATCTGCGCTTGGTAATCCCAGTGGCGTACCTAGGATCTATGCTTGGTAGTCCCAATGGTAGTCGTGCATGAGGTCCAAGATGTGTATGGTTGATCAAGGAATCAGTTGCTCGTCGCACTTAGGCTAGATTAGATTCTCTTACCCTTTTCCTCCTCCTAGTTTAACTTAGTTAATATTATTTTCCACTGCCTTCAGGAGTAGCTTAGATTAGGAAACACATCATACACCTCACACTGGACTAAAACATACGTGAAAAATATACAATACTAGTCCAAGTGGGAAGATAGCGAACTGCGACCTAAGGATAACTGTCTAGGTGCCACAACTAGTCCATCTGCGGAGTTCGACCAGATCGCACGTGCGATGCTCATTTCGTATGGTTGAGTGGAGGGGTACCTCGCCACTCATCATTGGCGCCATTGCCGGGGATGATGCTAGTTATCTAGATTAGTTATATCATACAAGGTCGCTATAAAGAACTTAACGATATATCTCTTAAAAAGAAGTAATTATAAAAAGTCACATAAATTCACACACAACAATGCCTCTCCTACAAGATGATAATAAAGCCACACTTAGTGAGAAAGTTCATTGGAGAACCAATGAGCTATATGACGATGAAGATTGGAGTATAAACCTGAAGTGGGAGTTTCCTATAAGCATGAACAAAAACAACGTCATCACAA
>MNCI01035869.1:1469288-1490988 GCA_015680685.1 Gnetum montanum
CCATACCTCCAACACAACCACCACCTTGCGCACCTTACACTCCTCCTAACTTTCAACATTCTTATCCTTTCCCTCCTTCCACAATGCCACCAACTGTTCCTAAGGTGTTTGTACCACCACAATCCACGAACAACACTTGTGCTACTGCTACTAACAGCAGTGAAGAGCCTCCTCAACATCAAAAGCGTCCTTTCTTTAAACATGGCCGTAGGAAGGGACAACACAATTCAGAGGCCACTTCTCCTTCCAACCCAGCACAAGTCCAACAATGTGGTGCACCCTTACCTTTGAACCCAACGTCTCATGTAACTTCATCAGGGACACCAACTAACACTCCAACAACCATACGGCCCAATGAACACAACCATGGGAGGCATCAGCCCAATCCTTGCATACCATCTAACAGTCCTAAACATCATAGTGGGTCAACTTGTTATCAGGGAACTACATCGTATGAAGTGCCCCACTGTGTTTATTATAAAGTGTGTGAAATCCAAGGTGATAAGTATGGACCAGTTTCAATATTTCCAATATGCAAGGATCCTCATTTCCCATTTATTAATCCTTGCCATACTCAACCGTTTAGTTATGGGGGACATCCCCCATGTCAATGACAAGCAGGATTAATAAATATTTTTTTTCATTTTCTTTAATTTCCAACTTTTTTGTTTTCCAATTTTTCATTTTTTAACTTTTTGTTTTATCTTTTTATCTTTTTATCTTTTTTTTGTATGTGTCTGTGTGTTTTTCTTTTTCCATTTTTTGTAAGTAATCTCATCTACGAATAAAACACTCATGTGGATCGTTGGTTGAGATGTGTTTTATGTTATTAGGTCATGAGTGGTCAATTATTTGGAACAGTGAGCCCACTACATCCACTCATCCCCTCTATAAATAAAGAGGTTTTGTTCGAGGGTACAGTGATATTCTTGAAAATTCTACAACTTAAAATTATTTTTGTGGTCATTGTACCCAGAATGAAGAAGGACGGACCAAGAGGGAATGATTAGGGTGTGACATCAAGGGAACTTGTGGATTCTCTTTGGTGACCTCTGTGGAAGTTATCATGCAATATGGTTGTACTAAGATCCTTGTAGATCTAATGAAAAATGGGAGTAAGAGTAATCAAAAGGGCACTCAAAAATCAAACGCTATTCTAGGGGGTTCCACTGGAAAGACATGCACCCATGCCTAAAGTTTGGTGGCTTCTCTAGATTCAGTAAAGTGAAAAAAAAAAGAAAAAAAAAGAAGTGCCATAAAATAAAAATCACTCCTCCCTTGTATTAAATGCCAAGTGATCATACGCCTTGTTGTTATGGTACTCTCATAGTTGTTCACCATGGAATGAAACAATGCGATGTCACTGATTAGAAGGATGGACTTGGTCCTGATCTTGGAACGATGGGTTAATGACACCTTAATCATGCTTTACACGTAGGATTCATTGTACCCTAGGTCAGTTACCTCATGTCCCAATCTCTACGATCCCTTTCTATACTTCGCCTCCTCTCACTATTCATGTAATTGTCGCTCGTGTCCCGTATAGCATAGAATTTTCATCTCATTTTGGTGATAATTACATGTGTGTGTTTTGTGGAGTTAATGTGGATTACCTTTAACCCTTCTAGTGCCCACGGACACTTTAAGTGTGGTTACACAAGGGCATAATAGGTTGAAACTTGCTTTGGGGAGGACCCACTTGTGTAATTTTGTTGTAATCTTCATTAATTCTCTAGCTAGAACACACAATTTCTTACCCTCAACTTAAATTTTCATCATTTTCTTTCCCTATTATTATCCCTCCAAATTTTAACGTTCCAATGTACCATTATATTCCCTTTTCTTCATAACCGCCAAATTTTTAATTGCACAAATTCACATCATTATCATTCAAAGTGCCTCTCGAATCAATGTAATTACCCCTGAATATATTAATCCTTGTCCATGTCCTCGTTTTACACCTATAATTTCAAGAAAATCATCAACAATTCGGTATTTTGCAGGTGTCCCACATCACTAGGGACGAGATATCACATATGTAATATCGCGTCCCACATGATATCGCGTACGCGATGTATCGTACGTGATATCGTGTCCTATTTATCTATAAATAGAAACCCCCTTTGCAACACTTAACATCATTTTGTCATTTACGCGGGGGGAATTTTTGAAATTTTTCTCTACGACTTGAACTTGCGTGACCCTTGCTTTTTCACTCATATTTCGCACACTGGTGCTCCGATTTTAATTCCGTTTGAACCTGTTTGAACCTGTTTGAACCCGAAGTGTTCAGTTTAGTCGTGGGGGAGGGACACTTACCGAAAAATGCCTAACTTTTCTGAAATTTGTCATCACCGAAAGGACATAAATTAGGGTAATTAATACTAACACTTAGAAAAAATTGTGCCAAAAATCAGATGACCTTAAGTATACCAGGAGATTAAAATGAAATCCACCTAAGTTATAGGACCCATTATTATAATTTTCGGACACAATCACATGATAACATAAGATCTTTAATTAAAGGCATGTAGTAAGGTATAACTTAACTTTGAAAACAACCTTACTAACGTTTGGCCCGTGTGATTGCAAATGGCCCCGAAACGTGCTCAGTGAGAGGGTCCTGCTTAAGGTGGAGCGAAACAACCTCAGAGAGGTGGAAGACGAGTCCCTGCCGGACAACATGCAGAACAAGAGGTGCAATCATTTAGCATCCATCAAGAAGAACCTCTTACAGGACGGTCTGGGCAAGTAGAAAGAGGAGCTGCTGCTACGCCTGAACCGGGATAACAACATATGTTGCCCCCGGAATGTGTTCAGGCTATCCATACGAAGTCCACAATTGCTGCGGTGATTGTGGAGCTTAACTTCGAACCTTTTACAGAGTTTGCTCCTGAGGCTGTTAGGGATCACCTTAAAGGGTTTTCCTTATGGCCTGTCCTCCCTGAGTGCGGTGCCTAGTACTTAGGTGAAACATACCTGTTCTGGCACAATAAGGAGCAAGGCACCACGGTTAACATTTGTGGTGTGACTATAGACTTTTTTGCATAGGCGATTTCGGAAGTGTTAAACCTTCCAAATTCAGGCCCCCATGTTGCTCGGTTATCTACCTGATCAAACCCTGATGTGCGAAAGGATTGGTTAGAGAAGGCTTATGGCAGAGATAAAGCTTTTGGTGAGCTGACGACGGAAGAGCGAGTTTATTTTAAAATTGAAACCTATCACCTCTTCCCCACAAAAGGTTTGAAAACAATATCAACGTATGCGGCAAGAGGATGTGCAGTGTTGATGGGAAAGGTTAACGCTAACCTTCCTCATCTACATTTGACGAAGATCCTAAGGCGATTTGAAGAACGAAAGTTAGGGAAGATAGCACTGCCTTTTCCCTGCCTTATCAGAAAACTGTGCCAACGGGCTGGTATTCAGGGATACACAAATGACGTCCTCCGAAGGGCCCAAAATGCTTCTTATGCTGAATTATTAAAGGCACCAACTCCAAGAAAGAGCACTGGCGAAGAGCTGGGACCAGATGAAGAAGAAGAACAGATGACTGAATCACCTACAACTCAACTTACAAGACCTAGCACAGGCCAGAATCAGCCACCGCCGCCGCAAGACTACAGACCGTCGATGAGTCATCTTAGGGCCATCGCCGAGACGGTTAGTTGGGGAAGTCGTGATGACGCAAATCTCTTCCACGTCATCGATGATGCCGACCAGCCTACTATTTCATTAGATCGCACAAGGGGAGAATTATCCATCCAAACAGGAGGAGGGAAGAGCAAATGGTCACAACAGATTTCAGGAAACGCGACATCTTTTCAAGTGCAATTAGAGACTGGTGAAGGGGCCACTGTGGTGGTCATGCAACACCAGGATGCCGCAGAATCTGCTGAAGTGGTCGCTGACCACATCAAAGAATCTTTCAATGTACCTGTTGTGCCATCGGTAGATCTTTCAGGAGCACAGGATGCTCAAACTCTTGCCGAAACCTCAATGACTCCTATGGAACATGAGGATGCACTGGACAGATTGCTTCAAACAGGACAAGTTTTGACGTCTCTGTTTGACATCCCTCAGGATGTAACAGCAATTCAATTAGACCTCATTTCCACAAAGGGAAAGCTGGTCATATCCGAAGTAAGGGCAGAGCATGTTGAAGCTGAAGTGCATAAACTACAAGGGCAGCTCATAGCCTTACAAGCAGCACAGCAGGACCCTTTGCAATTTGTTCCCGCAGACCAGCTAGACAATTTCAGAACCGAGCAATTAACAAAGTTAATTGCAGAAAATAAGAAGGTGGTAGGGGAAAAGGAGACAGCCACTTGGGATGCCTCCGCAGCTCAAGCGCAAACTCATGCGCATCTTAAGGCACTCAGGGCCTTAGAAGAAGAGAATAAGCAGTTGGTTGCAGATAACCTTCGGTTGACTTCTGTGGAGAAACAAAAGAATGTTCTCGATGAACACTTTCATCAATTATGAGAACAATTCATTCGGGTCAACCGAGATGTAAGCCGTTTAGCCAGAGAAAATCGAACCCTCTCAATGGAGGAGGTACGTGCTGTTCGACAAAAATCAGCACATGGCAGAATGAGGCTAAACGACACGAAAAGCTAAAGGAGCATTTCCGTGATCAGGTGGGGATGTACAAACAAATCTTGAAGAAGGAGATCCATATGGCCAAGGCTCAAATCAATAACATCAGTGCTCAGCACACTGATTAGAGGACCATATTGGACACTTATGCTTTCGCCCACCAAGCAGAAATTTAAAACCGGGACCTGCAGATCCAAGACTTGACAGAGTACATGGAGTTGGCAAACCTTAAATATGCCAACCTAGCCATGTTAATAGCAGGACACCCGAGGTCAGAGCTCGAGCAACAGGTAGCTTCCACCCATGTCAAATATGAAGCAGAATTTGTAGAGCAAAAGAAGCTGGCTGAAAAACTAGATGTCGCAAATTCTGAACTTGCGGTGGTAAAAGAAAGCTACCAAGGGCAAAAAGATGTTGCAACCGACTTGGCTCGATGGCTAACAGAGCTCCATAAATACAAAGACAAAGCCAGAGCCTACGAAGAGGAACGACGGGTGTTCACGGCATGGTACGTCAAAGCTAATCAAATGTTTCCGCAACTACCCTGTCCGTGGAAGGTGCCGACTTCGTCAAACATCGGAATATTAGCATGGACGGCACAAGACCCTTGGATTGAAGAGGAGAAGCTCCAGGACATTCTTCAGCGTCGTCAACCTTCCAAGCTTGGAGCACGTGACAAAGGGAAAGCACCCATGGAGGAGCCACCGCCACCAAGAACTACATGAGTTCCACATTTTTGTAGTTGTAATATTTTTTCTCTGTGTTGTGTCTTTCCACACTGTAGCATTAGTCCATTTTTTTTCAGTTAATAATCCCATACCTATCCACTGTGTAATCAATGAAGCTTGTTCTCCTTGTAACTCGAGGACGAGTTTTTATTCAGTCGTGGGGATATGATGAGACACAATTCGCATAGGCCGCGATATCACGTATGCGATATCGCGTCTTCCCTACGATATCGCGTATGCGATATCGCAATCCGCCGCCATATCTATAAATAAAACGCGGCACTCCCTTGTTAAGGATCCCAGTTTTAGAGTAGCAAAGCTCTAGCAGTTTGATCCCTCCAAAGTTAGATTTTTTCCCATGTCTACCCGCAGTGTGGTGAATGTAATTGTACGGTGTCTTTATTCGAGTGTGTCGTACTTGGACATGCACATGACCGGCAATAAAGATCGAGATTACTTCATCATTGCAGCATTCACTTTGTTGTTTATTTATTTGTTATTTATTTAATGTTATTTATTGTTTTCTCTCTCTCACCCTTAAACTCCTAGAATGCGAAACGAGTACAACTTGATTACGAGCATTTAAGTGTGACTGCTTGGTAGCCCAATGGTGTAGCTAGGATCTACGCTTGGTAACCCAATGGCGTATTCGGGATCTGCACTTGGTAATCCTAGTGGCGTACGTAGGATCTACGCTTGGTAGTCCTAGTGGTAGTCGTGCACAAGGTCCAAGATGTGTACGATTGATTAAGGAATCGGTTGCTCGTCACACTTAGGCTATATTAGATTCTCTTACCCTTTTCCTCCTAGTTTAACTTAGTTAATATTATTTTCCACTGCCTTCAGGGGTAGCTTAGATTAGGAAACACATCATACACCTCACACTGGACTAAACCATGACAAATATACAATACTAGTCCAAGTGGGAAGACAGCGAACTGCGACCTAAGGATAACTGTCTAGGTGCCACAACTAGTCCATCTGCGGAATTTGACCAGATCACGCGTGCAACGCTCGTTTCGTATGGTTAAGTGTAGGGGTACCTCACCACTCATCACTTATTAATGTTTCATCACTATAGAATTAGCATAAAACATGAAATAACTTGTAATTTTCTAATCATAGTATATATGTATCAATGACCTCTATATAATCCATAATTGTTTATTATTATTATAGATGAACTAAGGAAATATCATATAGTATCCCATGACATATGATATTTGTTGATGATATTTTGCTCGTTTACATATCGTAAGTTCATATTGCTACTAAAATGAAAAAGTAAAAACAAATTTTAAGTTTACAAGGCTAATTTTCAACAGAATATGTAAAATATCCTTTTAGTAAAAATATGAATAACGATGAAATAAGCACCAATTCAAGGCCAAAAAATCTCTTATCATAAACATTTCTATTGCCTAGGATCAATGCTTCAAATGGATGGTATAATAACTAAACATAGACAAAATAGGATTTAGCCAAGATGATAAAAATGAAGGCAAAGCAATCTTGTATTACACAACAAAAAGATTCCAATAAAACAAAAAAGAAAATTTTACAAAGCAATGATTGAATTTGCTATTGCAAATCAACAAGAGTTAACTCCTAGAAACTATATGATAAGAAAACTATTTAGCATACTTTGATGTTATGTTAAATAATTAAAATTATGCAACAATAACCCAAAACAACTTTATTACAAGTACACCTTAAGACATATACTAAACATGCTACTCTAGAACTATTTGAACTTACGTATAATTATAAACGTTAAATAATTAAAACTATGCAGGAGAAGGTTTTAGTATGGAAAGTTACCAAAGCGGGCTTGGTTTCATGCCAACCAATGCATCTTTGAAAAATAAGAAAAAGAAAACTTACGAATTTGAAATTAATGGTAAAGACAACGTTCTATTCTAGATAATACACTTCAATGGTTCAAGGAAACTGCAAATAATCAAATATTGATTTCTCCCTCTTTTTAATGTTACAAACGCTGCACCTTATAATGAAAGCAAGTAACTAAAACTATCTACTAAAAAAACTTGAAACATCCTAAAAGAATATGCAGATAAGTATTAGACGGCATGTATGCTAAAGAAGGGATTTCATGTTGCTCGATAGCATTGGGCATATGTGCACAGCTCCTCAGTAAACACAATTTGAATGCTCCTTAAAAATATGTACATTTGAAAGCATGCTCTAAACTTAAAGGCTTGCAGTGCAGTGCAGTGCAGAGGTCCATCAGAAAGGTTTCAATTTACTGACTAGCTACTGATGAAATAAAGAATGGATAAGAAAATGGTAAATAACCTTGGTATATCCACGAACCCACTAGCTACCGAGTTTGAAGGCATCCACAAACAAGCCCAAGCAAAGTCCAGCTTTCCAAAAATTTAACATAGTTATTAGAGACTGTAGTTTTCTTCGGCCTATGAGTGTCCTGTACTTAAGTATACCAATGCCTTCAATTGCAGCAACTGCAATGGCAGCTACTAGTACATCCCAGTCCCCTGTTTGACCTATAATTGTTGCTAAAGCATTTGCTGTATAATAGCCAAGGAGGAGCAGAAATGTTTTCATTGGAAAATTGTTTCTAGCTCCTTTCAGTTTATTTAGCAACTGATTTGCACTTGCTTGAACTATTCTGCCCAAGCGTGTGCCACCAAGACCTGATGCTCCAGATTTCTCATTAGTGGATGTTCCATCGTTTCCTTCAGAACCTGATCCAGCATCTAAGACAAAATATACCTTCCAGGACATCTTTCTTACCCTAAAAATAAGGATGAACCATGACAGTTTATCAGCAAATACATGTTAAAGGAATGATCCTGCCAAAAATTTAATTAAAATAAAGCTGAATATTGACACTTATTATTACACCCTTTATCAAAAACCAGAACTTAAGGGGCAGGATTTGTATAATTAAATTAACATAAAACTGTCTTTCATGTAATGACCCAAGGCCAAAGTAGAAAGTGCTTCAAATGATCTGCAGCCATTGCCCATTGAATTTGAATAAAACTGTTCATATCTCCTTAAATGCAAGCAGGATCAGAAACTCCATTATCACTGTGATGAGAAAGAATTTATGAACTCTGAGAACTATTCAAGTGCCTGCGGCATTACCTTATCTCTTATTCATTTCTACAAAATTCAAAATTCAATACAACCGATAGCCTAAACTTTAAGTTCAGGTAACACTATTTTCAGCAAAACCTTAATATAATAACATCATACAAATAAATACAATCTCATTACTAACTAATTTTCAGTAACTCACTTCGGTGTGATACCGAGGAGAAATACCTTAACTGGAGTGCATCCTGTCTGCTATAATTAACTACAGACCGATTACAGATGCAATATGTGCCTGATGAATATTGCATTTGATTAACATTTCCGAATAAAAATTGTCCTGACAGATCTCTAGTTCTTGAACCCATGCTAATCAAAACCTGCACCACAGATACCAACATGCATAGTCGTATGTGTAATTTAGTCACCCTTTAGAAACTTTGGAAACAAAAACAAAAGATATTAAAATAAAAATAAAAAGCTTCTAGCAAACGGTTTCTTAAACACAAATGGAAAGTAAACAAAAATCATGATCATTAGCATGGTCGTTATTTCCTCAATCTGGACTGACCTATTAGTTAGGCAGATAATTTGAGAATAGTTTTACACTCAGCTGTCTACCGGCCAGCCTGAACAGATATTGTTTTCCATGCCATCAGCTGGCAAGTATTTCAGAATTACTTACTAAAATTAAACATAGGTCTTGAGAATGCAAGTCACAAGCCTTATAATAAGCAACACCTCATTCATCAATGTCAGATATCATGTAACACTCAATTTTCCTTAAGACCAACCTATCAATGCATCCTTTGCAGATATCTTCTGAAAACACCATAACATAAAGGACAAGTGGAGAATAGAAAGCTCTACCTTCATATGGTACTAAATGAATGATACAAGATATGTGAAATTGAAACTTATATTTTATTATGTCTACATAGACCCAAAGGATTTGTAGGCATATGAACTTGTGCAAAATACATCAGTAGCAATAAATCCTAAGTACAATAAATGTGTTCAATATTTATGTAACCTGAACAAATCTTCTATATAATTCCTTAAAACTAACATTGGTAACTTGAATAGCTCATACAAAGACTGATTAGAGATTTGTCATTTTCCTCTAAAGAAACCTATTCCACAACATTCTAATAATACATGTTGCTTATCTTCTACTACTCACAGTAAACATAATGGACATATTATATCTTTAACCTGCTCATTGTTCCATCTTCCAATTTCAACTCAAAGATGGGGCAATCCTATTCTTACTCTATCAATTAGTACTCTTATAGATATTGGAATTGTTGCATGTAGATATTTTGTTTCATCATGTATGCCACATCTAATATTTTGCCATTAAAATTAGAACTTTCTTGTATTTATATAATAGATCTTCAAAATCACGATTTGTAAAACACAAAAAATGATAACCCCTATAGAAATCATAAATGGTTGAATGATAGTACTGAAGTTCTTTGTGTAATGGATAACTTTGTAAATAGAAAAAAAATAAAAAAGCCCTTGAAATTAGAATTCATTCTAATAAGGTTAATTGAGATCAAGGCTATTTTACCCACTTAACGTGGTAGCTCATTTTAACAAAAATTAACCAATCTAGAAATTTGCTTGAAAATCCTACTTCGTTTAATCTTTTCTCTCCCTAAGTCACTTTTTCTTTTTCTTTTTAAATATTTTATAATATGTTCTATGCTTATTTACAAACTCATTGCCTTATATGTTAGAAGTTGAATTTATTATGATTGCTATACCATTACACTATTGGTTTCTTTTTCCCTCTTAAACCTTTTATATTTTAACTAATTCTTTTGATTTACCTTTTAGTTCTTTTATTTTAACATTGTTTTTTTAATAGTAGCATTACTTTTTTCAAACAAAAAAACACTATCCCCTATACCCACTAAACTAATAACCCCTCTATCATCTACTTTTCCTACCTTTCTATTCGTACTACTTTTTTCCTACAACAAGCTACTTTTATTCTAGTTGTTATATCTCTTAAAATGTTTTCCTTTCTTTCCTTCTTTCCTTTTTTTTTTTCTTATTTCCTATAACTAGTTGTTTTATTGTAGTTGGTATATCTTTTTTTCCCCCCTTAATTTTTTCTTTTTCTTACAACCAGCCATTTTTTCTATAACTAACCATTACCTGCTACATGTCAACTAGCAATTAACTATAATGCTATTTGTTAACTATTTATTCAATCTAACCTTTGAGAAATCAATTGCAATTGATGATGAATCTAGTATGATTCGAAACATTTTAGAAAGAAAACATATGCAAGCTATGGATGATACAAGTATTTCTATCTCATTTTGCCATCTCTTGAAAACTCTTTGTAACAAGTTTCCAAGCTTGTTCTGAATTTTGTATTGTATCAATGTTATAAATGCCCCCCTTTTATAACCACAATTGTCTTTCATGGAACCACCCCTGTTGCTGAGATTTTCAAATGATCTCTCCTAAGATCTTATTGATTTTTTTTATTATTCAAATGGAATGTCAAGACCGTATATATTGCTTCAACTTCCAATGGCAACATATTAGCCTCTAATAAAAGTATTGCATGTGGGACTTGAGTTTTCACCTTAAATTCATCCAACAAGAACTATTTTTGAAGTTTTCTAATTTTCTTCCTAGATTATTGATCAAAACTTAGCCCCACACCACACATCCATAAAGCATTGTAGCACGTATACTTGTTTGAAAATCATAATTTTGAATTATCCAAGTTTAAATATTGTGATTGCCACACTTGTTTTTCATTGTATATAAAGCCTTACAGCCATTTCCAACTCGCTATGATATACTATGCTTGTATTTGTAATTTAGAGACGATTATACTCTGAAATCTCAAGTTTTTTTTTGTTATTTAGATAGAAAGTGTAGACTCGCTTGTTAGTTCCATTAAATTAGCACTTTCGTTTTGTCAACATTCATCTTCATTTTTGTACATTCATATAACTTTTTTAGTTAATGCAACATTGCTTTTAACGCTATTTCTAAATTTGCAATTAAGGTTATATCGTCTACAAAGATTACAAGTCATATCCATAACTAATCCATTTTAATAGCATGATTTGCAAGTACCTGTTTAATCCCCATATCTAATTTATCAATAAAAATGCTAAACAATGGTGGTGAAAGAGAACAACTTGCTTTGCTCCTATATTGTGGTAAATTTGACAAGATTGTGTAGTTTTTTTATCTTTTAATTCAAAAATTATTTCTCTATATAAATTTTGGATGACATTGAGTAAACCAGAATCAACTTTAAATTTGATAAGTATGCTCCATAATTGTTCTCTCACAACAAAGTCAAATGCCTTAGTAAAATCAACAAAGGAAATAATGGTATACCTTCTTTGCCTTTTGCTTGTTCAATGCAATATCTAAGAGTAACTAGATAATCTAGTGTATAATGTTTATTTCCTGAATCATGCTTATGAAACTACACATAAATTATTTCCTTCTCCCAAGATCCCATTTTTTTTCCAGAACAATACCTGCCAATTTTGCAAACAAGTTACTGATCATGATCAATCTGTAATTATTTCAATCTAATTTTTTTCACTAACAGTTCTACTAATCATCGATTGTCTAGTCAAACCATTTTGAAGTCCTTAAATTAAAGTATTTGAAGATTCTCATTGGCAAATTTGTGTCTCTGCTTTTCAGAAAATGCAATGCATGAATAAACTATTCGTTTTAATCAAACCACCACCTTGTAAAACATGTTGTTGAATAGATATTAAGCAGCAATTGTAAAAACAAATGCAAGAAGCCACCAAAACTAACAGTATGCATAATCACGCAAATGAATGGAAAATAAGTATGTTTTAGATGAGTTATTTCTAAGGAAAAAATTCAACAGCTCACAGAAAGAATACTGAATAAAAACAGAGCACAAAACATCAAAATCTTACAGTAGAAAAAATAACTCCTGAAACAGTACTTCTAGCGTAAGGAGAGGAGTTTGAATCCTTGGGAAAGCATGAAATTATAGTTCGCATGAAAAGAAAATGTTGTGTATTTTATTGTATTTAAAATTTAAAAAAAAAACTATCAAAAGTGGCGTCTGTGCAGATTGAGGAAAGATCTCGCAGGAAAATGTATTAAAATAATAAGTAATGCAATAAAGAATCAATTTTGACGTACGCTTAGCTCGAAATCTACCCTTTGAATCGTAAAACTGAAACTGACATTTATTTTTGTTACTTCCATCAAAGCCTAGGGACTTGGACAGATTTCCGCTTCAGCTATTTTTATACAAAATTTCTTTATATCTCAGAATTTTAATACAACTTGTAGCACATATTAAAGAGATATATAAAATGATAGCTTTTGTATGTTATCAAGTGCCATGCAAAATAGAGAAAATGATGTTGGAGTCAAAACATTTTTAATTTAGATAGATAAAAGAGATTGTTTTAGTTGCACTCGACTAACATACTTTCCTTCAACACATTTTCTCCGGTTGGATGGATGTATAAAAATAAATAAAAATTAAATAATTAGGTTTTCTTATAGGTTGTTCTCAATCCACTGGATTAATGCAAACATAAAGGATGGAAGTTAAAATATGGAAAGAGTATTGGAAAAAAAAAATCATCAGCCACAGGTTCAAAGCCAAGGCAGTGTCCAACACCTTACCATTACTCTAAATGACAGAGACTACTGAGTAACAAAATCATTGACAGCTAATTGCTTAGCAGGAAATGAATTTAGCAAACCCATCAGTCAACGGGAAATCACTAATGATAAAACTCGTTCTGATTTTGAACCAAGAAGTATTCCATATATCAACAAATTCTATCTTAAACGTATTCACTGTAAGCATAGCAGCTCAAACCTAAGAATGACAAAGAAAACACTAATAGAGAGAACCGAACTGAGTAGACGGAATTCTCGTTTAAGAAACGTGGGATGAAAATTTTTCCTTAATTAAAAGAAAACGGCAAAAGCAGAACACATGTAAATTAAGAGAAAAAGAAACTATTCATTGCGATTTCAAACTTTGGAGGAATAGTCTCACGACAAGTTGAGCAAGGGCAAAAATAAGAGAGCTGCATAAATTTAAATTTAGGTTACCAAGAAATTTGTTAAAGCTGTGCCTGTGTCTCTCACAAACTGTGGAACACCGCAACAAAGACCGCCCTTTAGTCCGCTGTATACGTCTTGGTGATGTAGTCCGCTTGGTTGGAGTTGGATTTAATGCACTTAACAAGATGAGTGGCATCGCAACTTGAAATTGCTTCACTGTACGTACCAAGCATATATAGCCAAGGCCATGGTTCAAGCATGGCGACGTTGTTGGACATGATCTCCTTCTTACGAAAGACATCAAACAAGTTTCTCTTCTTGGAAGTATAAATATAGGTGTTATTCCACGAGTGGAAGCCTATTACTTAATAATACTTATAGAACAGAAAATCATAAACCTACATCCTCTCTTCATTTGCCCCTTTCTTATTTTTCTTGCACTCTCTTGGTCCAATTATTTTTTAATTATTATTTATGCCAGAGATTGTTGTTTAAAAAACACCATGAATAAACATTGAAAGACCAAATTGAACTAAGCAAGTATAAGGAAAATGGGAAAGGGGCAAAGGAAGAGAGGTTCGAGGAGCAATTTGGTTTGCATCAAACTTGTTACCTCATCTAGCAATCGAGCTTCGAAGAAGAATCAAAAGTTAGAAGATTCTCTTTGCCAGATCATTTACATATATATAAGCTAGTGGAGCCATTTCGTTGTCAATGAGACAAATTGAATTATTTTCTTTAAAGATGTTAATCAGCATTGTCAAGCATATCTTATAAAACTTTTGTTCTTAAAATAATCTTTGAAACCATTCAACAATATCAAAAACACCAAACAAATTAATATAATTTTCTCAATGAAAAGAACTATGAATTGCTACAATCAAAGCAATATAATCAATGCATCACATTTTCAAAACAGGAAAATAATTATTAGTATAAAATAAAAAAATCAAAAGAAGAAATTGAAGAAAATAAACTCATCTCTATTTCAAATACACTAATGCAAAAAAACATTACATACTTGTTTTAACAAACTTTCTAGAATTGTAGAACTTGAATCAAGATTAGGAATGGACGTTAACTCAAGATGTCTAATTATCTAAATTAGAAAAATGTTTTTCCTCTACAAGTTTTCTATAAAAATAGTTGGAATCAGAAATCTTTCAATATCTTTACAAAGAGAATGGAGGGTGAATCTTCAAAGAGTCAAAGCCCTTAGCTCTAGCTAATGCAACAAATGTAATGGTCACTAACATAATGCTCTTCAAATTATAGGTACTATTAATACATTATGTGAATTACAACTATCAAATGGACATTTGATGTAGGAGTTGAAATCATTAATAACATGTATTTGCATTTGATGAGTCGTCATTTGGGTGACCGCGATATCGCAGCCTATCTCCTTATCTATAAATAAGAGGTAGATAGATGAGTCTTTGATCATTAGGAAATAAGTTAGTTTTAGAGTTAGTTTTAGTTTAAGTGTTTTAATTTCTTTCTCTCAACTCTTTTCCTCCTAGTGTATGCCTGCAGTGTGGTGATTGTAATTGTACAGCATCCTTTATTCGAGTGTGACGTACTTGGACATGCACATGACTAGCAATAAAGATCGAGATTACTTCATCATTGCAGCATTCACTTAGTTTAATCATTTAATTAATTGTTATTTATTGCTTTCCTAGTTAATCTCTTCTCACCCTTAAACTCATGTTAAAGCATGAAATGAGTACGACTTGATTACGAGCAATTAAGTGTGACTACTTGATAACCCAGCAGTGTACCTAGGATCTACGCTTGGTAATCCCAGTGGTAGTCATGCACGAAGTCCAAGGTGTGTACGGATAATCAAGGAATGGATGCTCATCGCACTTAGGCTAGTTTAGATTCTCTCACCCTCTCTCTCCTAGATTAGTGAATATTACTTTCCATTGCCTTCAAGAGTAGCATTAGATTAGAAACCACATCATACACCTCACTCTGGACTAAACCATACGTGACAAAGATAATACTAGTCCAAGAGGGAAGATAGCAAACTGCGACCTAAAGCTAACTGTCTAGATGCCACAACTAGTCTATCTGCGGAGTTCGACCGAATCGCACGTATAATGCTCATATTCGTATGGTTAAGTGTAGGGGTACCTCGCCACTCATCATTGGCGCCGTTGCCAGGAACAGTGCTAGTTATCTAGACTAGTTATATCATACAAGGTCGCTGTAAAGGACTTAACGATATATCTTTTACGAAAAAATAATTATAAAAAGTCACATATAAATTCACACACAATTTCACAATCATGCCTCTCCTACAAGATTACAATAATGCCACACCTAGTGAGGAAATTCATTGGATAACCAATGAATTATATGATAATGAAGATTAGAGTACGCAACCCAAGGTGGGGGTTTCTTATAAACATAAATGAAAGCAACATCATCCCAACGCACGAAAGCATAACTTATGTGATGACGATGAACCCCCACTAGCCACTACAAGCCTAACGTAAATACAAGAGGCTGTTCGAATCTCACGTAGGCATCGTAAAGAGAGCTATCTACCCAAGCTCAATTTAAAAAACTTTCCCAATTTTTCAGGAGGCTATGACTTAGATCCACATCAACATTTACAAGCCTTCTACGATGCCTGTACGCGGAACAACATTGATAACGATTGGCAAAAACTCAAGCTCTTTCCTATGACACTCATTGGCCAAGCAAAAGTATGGTATAGATCATTAAAACCAAATTCAATACGATGTTCATTAACAATGGTAGAACTTTTTAATGAAAGATATCAAACCTACACAAGAGTGTCAACCTTGAGGAAACAAATTCAAGAGTGGAAACAAGCAAAACATGAACCCTTGGACATGGCCTTAGAAAGATATTATGCACTGTTAAACAATTGTTCAGGCCATGGGTTTTCCGAGGAAAGGCTAATGTACCATATTATTGATGGGCTTTGTAATGAAACAAGAGAGACCTTAGGAATATATGCCCAAGGTCAACTATACGAATTACAAACCCACCAAATTCAAGAGCTTATTAAGCGGGTAGCCAAAGAAGAAGGAGAAATGGTTAGATGGGAGAGTGTTGAAAAACATCAACGGGACCAAGGTCTCAACTTAACAAAGGTCCATGATCATAAAAAGGAGAAATCAACCTATCACAAGGAGAAAGAATCATCTTTTCCAATACAAAAATCATTAGAAAAAGTCAAGGCAAAGATCAATAAGATGTTGGAATGGACGTATAAAAAGTGTGGATAATTTATCGATATTATTGGAGATAGAGTTTTGACAACCCAAGAAGCAGGACAAAGTATTAGTAGAAAATCAAAAAGAAGGGATAAGGAAAATAAGAGCTTAACTGTTAATCATACGTATGAATGCAACGTATGCCTATACGATCACCCCAAGGGCCAATGCCCAATATTGTTACATTTACATGAGCATTGGGGAAACACGTTACACCCAGAGTTCGTACAAAGATACTATGTTCAATCACAGTGGCAACAATCCCAATCGTGGGGGAAACCACCCCTAAACTAGAGACACCCTTTATATCATCTGAACCCAAATGCTTATCTAGTCCAGTACCCTATTTCTCCAACTGGACCAACATACTCTATCTCACCATAGTACCATTCTCCTCAATACTATCAACCCATGCCTTCAACACAACCACCACCTTGTGTATCCTATAATCCTCCTACTTTTCAACATTCTCATCCTTTCCCTCCTTATACATTGCCACCAACTGTTCCTAAGGTGTCTACACCACTGCAATAGCACACAAACGCTACTTGTGCTAATATTGCTAATAGCAGTGAGAGACCTCAACAACATCAAAGGTGTCCCTTCTTTAGAAATGACCCTAGGAAGGGACAAAACAATTTTGAGGCCACTGCATCCACCAACTCAGCACAAGTCCAACCCTATGGTGCACCCTTATCTTCGAACCCAACACCTCATGTTACTTTATCAGGGCCACCAACTCACACTCCAACAACAATATAGCCCAATGAATGGAGCCATGGAAGGCATCTTCCCGATCCTTGCATACCATCTAACGGTCACAAACATTATAGTGGGTTAACTCTTCACCCAAGAACCACATCTTACAAATTGCCCCACTATGCTTACTATAATCAGGTGTGTGAACCCCGATGGGGTAAGTATGACCAAGTTCCAATATTTCCAACATGCAAGGATCCTCATCTTCCATTTATTAATCCTCGCCATGCTCAATCGATTAGTTATGGGGGATATCCCCCATTCTAGTAACAAGCAGGATTAATAACCATTTTTTATTTTCTTTGATTTTACAACTTTTTGTTTTACAATTTTTCATTTTTCAATTTCTTGTTTTGCCTTTTTGTCTTTTCATCTTTTTACGTTTTTGTAAGTAATCTCGTCTACAAATAAAGCACTCATGTGGATCATTGGTTGAGGTGCGTTCTATGTTATCAAGTCTTAAGTGATCAATTATTTGGACAGTGAGCCCATTACACCCACTCATCCATTCTACAAATAAGAGGTTCTATTCGAGGGTACAATGATGCCATTCCACGATGCCTGTGCCTTGCAGAATATTGAGAATGAGTGGAAGAAGTTAAAGTTGTTTCCTAGGACACTCATAAAGGAAGCGGAAAGCTAGTACCGGTCCTTAGAACCGGAAACCATTAGGAGGTGGAGTACAATGCTAGAATTGTTTAACGATAAATACCAAACATACTCTAGAGTGTCCAACTTGCGTAAACAGATCCAAGGATGGAAGTAGGGTAATCATGAACCCTTGGATACTACCATGGGCCGATATTATGCATTGCTACATCATTGCCTGGGCCATGGTTAAGCACAACGGGATCAACTCCGCCACCTCGTGGATGGGCTAAGACATGAAACCAAGATAACCCTTGGAACATATGCCCAAGGGATATTATCAGAACTTAGGTCCCATGAAATTCATCAATTTTTGGAGCAAGTAGCTAAGGAAGAAGGGGAGCTATAGAAAAGAGAAAGCGCAGAAGAGTATAACCGTGATCCTTCCCTCCGAAAGAGGGGAGTGAGATTCTGTGAGGAAGAGGATGAGTCACCACTCGAAGAGTTGGTGAATCAAAAAACCTTGTCGCTTTAGAAATTAACAACAAAAGTATCAACTAAGGTAGATCAAATATGGAGCTCCTTAGATAGTAAAATTGAAACTGTCCTAAAAATCATAAAGGAGTCTAAGAAGGAGCAAAGTAGTAATCATGATAAGAAAAAGCAGAGAGACTTAGACCATGCACGTAACAAGGGTAAGGGGAAAATGACTATCATTGATGAGGTTATGGATTCTGACACGGACAATGACGGTGGATGTGAGATCTTCCAATATGACCATCCTAAGGGATGTTGCCCAATAATCTCACATCTATAAGAGTCTAGGGTGTATGCACTCAACCCAAGACTTAACAAATGGCAAGCACCTCGAAGGTTACCTTATCCCCAAGGTAACCCGAGGCAGTTCCACCAACCGTTAACATATTATCCAAGTGGAACTTCACCACAACCTATTAGGCAACACCAGCAGTGGCAACATCCACAGTCATGGAGGATGCCACCGCCTAGGCAACAATACCCTTACCAGCAACCAGACCCATATGGCTATTACGTGCAGTAGCCCGTCTCTCCACCTGACTCTGTTAGTCAAATGACTCCACAACATCACTACCCAGCCTAGGAGTATTATAAGACTCCTTCTCCTATGGGAGACACACCACATGCATACTATCCTCCAACTCCATCCGCCCCTCTCACACCAATAGCTCCACTACCAATCGCTCCAGCAATGCAGGGGGAACTCCCCACTCAACCGCAGCAACGTAATGCTACGAGAGCTATAAACCTTCAACCCGTTGCTAGTTTTGACAACCACACGAAGAGAAGACCTTTCTTCAGAACCAAAAGCCCAAACAAGCTCTCATAACCATAAGCGGTTGAGTCCGTACATGCTCCTCCAACAAATCAGACTTCGGAGCTCCCTTCCAACCAACAACAGAGCTTAATGCACACGATTATGTTAACACATACCATTACTGACTAGATCAAGGTGGGCCACCTTTCCAAGAAATTCTCTAATCTTGGAAGTCCCCTAATTTATCTCCAAGTCGCTAGGAATGAACCTCATAAGGCTCTTCTTGACTCGAGTTCCGAAGTCAACTTAATCTCACGAGAAATGTATAAAGCTTGGAACCTACCTCCACTCAAGAAGAGAAATATTCAACTAGAGCTGGCTGACTAGTCCATCACTATCCCCTTGGGATTGGTGGAGGACATCATTACCACTATGTGTGGTTGGTCATACCCAGTTGATTTCCTAGTGATAGAAGTCAATAGTAACAAAGAGAACTTCCCAATTATAATGGGGAGGGCGTGGCTCAGCACCATCAACGCGTGCCTAGGAATCTACGATCTTTCCTTGGAAATATCTAAGGAAAACATTTATGGAAAGATCGAGAAGAAGAAAGTTCCATGCATCACATACAGTGACTCAGAGGATGATGACATGGAGGAATGATCAGCATCTCCTACATGCAACTAGTGTGCCAAAGAAAGTCAGATACAAAGGTGCCTATATGTAGCAACCACACAACAAGAGAATACCTAGTGGTTGACCGCTAATCAAGAGAGCAAATCACCAACATGCATGGAATGAACTAGGGGAACAACTCATGCCCACAACGAGAGCATAGATAATTTGAAGTATGAGCGTCGCCAACTTCCAACCCTTAACTTGAGAACACCAATTGGGAGGAGTTGGACACTTCTAAGAAATTCAAACAGGCGCTCGCTATTTTAGATCTCTCCCTTTTAATTCAATCATGGGGGAGATGGCCACCTATGCTAATCATTTGGAGCCCTCAGTTTCTTTTTAAGTTTTTGTTTTACACATTTTGTTTTACAATTTCTTTAACTTTTCTTGTTTTTGTTTTACAACATCGTTTATACTTTTTCATTTCTTTGTGTGTGTGTGCGTGTGTGTTATCCATTTTATTAAACTTGTCATTTAATAAGTGCTATTAATGATGGCATGAACTATTTCTATTGATTGCTAATGTTTAAGTTATGATGTTGATACTAAGGTATGGTTCTTTTGATATGACAGGCAATGAGCCCACTTCATCCATACACCCACAAATTTCTATGGTCTTTCTTGGCTTGGAAATGTACAGTCCCTTTCTAAATAAGAACTTTCAACAAATCGGTGACTGGATATTTCTCAAACCAAGGAAGGACTTAAGGATTGAAAAGGGTGTGACTTCAAGGGGATTTGATGCATTTGTGTTAGCCATTCTCTTGGGTGCTTGGATGTTTTCTTCATGAGTTTTCCTTCCCATTCTGACATTGCTCTATTATTGGGAAGCTGAGCAAATAAAAATAACAAAGTCTTTGCATGGTGTGCTTCTCATGTATAGCCAAAAAAAAATAGTGAGGATTCAAAGCACACCCCTTAGAAGAAATAATCATTTGGGCTATAAGCACTGGTTATGGAACTAAAATAAACATGTTCCCTCTAACTAAGGCACTTCTCGCTTCCCATTCTCTCCTCCTTCATTTTGTCGAAATGGTGGTGGCTCTTTGGTGAAGGCATTCTTGTTACTCCAAATGGATGGATTGGCTGAATGCATTAATGTGAAGTCACTGGATGTGGTTTGTTTGAGGCCGGACTTGGAATGGGATCTACTAAGTCACATTAATCATTAACTACACAAGGGGTTGTACATCACCTTGTTTTTGAGATTCCATTCCATTCTCTTCTTTCCATCATTCTTCCTCCATTGTCCACCTAATTGCCAGTTGTATCCTTAATGTATACTTTGGTTGACGCATTGTTTTCTTTTTGGTAAATTCTTGTGGTTAAGACTTTAACTCTTGTTCCAAATGACATTCCTATAGCCTACGGACTCTTCGAATGTGGGTTTGTTAGGGTATTAAGGGCATGAGCCTACTTTGGGGAGGACCCACTGGCATTCCTATTTGGTACACTAGTTAAATTCTTTCCCTTAACATTTTTGTAATCCACTCTATTTTGTTCATTTCCATCTTGACATCTATTTCATCGACATTATAGTTGTCTCTTTTTTTTCCATCTTTCTTGTTCTTTTTCTTTCTCCATTCTATCGCTACCGGAGGTTCACTCTTAGTCATGGGGGTCCTGACCCAATTTTTTTGATTTTTTCTTAACCC
>MNCI01035869.1:1491194-1543531 GCA_015680685.1 Gnetum montanum
ACCATTAGTTCCATTCAAGTTAATAATCCCATACCTTCCCAATATTTTGTAAGGAACTTGAGGACGAGTTTTTATTCAATCATGGGGGTATGATGGGATGTGATATCACATGGGTTGTGATATCGTGTATGCGATATCGCATCCCTCGCAATATCGTGTTTGCGATATCATAGCGTGCTGCCAAATCTATAAATAAGAGGTGGCTCTCCCTTGTTTCTCCATCTAGATCTAGACCCTTTGCAAAACTCTGACAATTTTACCTCTCCAGAGATAGAGTAATTTCCATGTGCCCGCAGTAGGAGTTCCAAAGTGAACAGATCTTTATTCGAGCAAATATTGTACCTAAGCACAAGTTTGTGTACGGAAATAAGGATAAACTTTTCAGATAAACCTTGCAGTGCATGGACTAAGCTAAATAGGAATTTAATTAATGTTATTTACTACTTTCCTAATTAATCTCTCTCAACCCTCAACACTCCTAAGTGCATTCAGTACGACCGCTTCGAGCACGTGTGTTACGCTTGGTAATCCCAACAATGAATAGCATTTGGTAATCCCAGAAGGTTGCATCGGCTCAGGGTGTGAACGACAAGTGGGAATGGATACTAATGCTAGGCATTAGAACTTAGTTAGTTAAAGTTAGTTACTTAGTCTCTTCGCCCTTTCCTCCCTTAGCATAGGCGATAAAACATAAAAGACATAAAAATCACATACCTCAAACTTGCTTAACCATACAACCATGAAAAATACAAGTAAGTTTGGGAAGACAACGAACGATTAACCTTAAGCGTTCCATAAGGCATGTAGGCACTTAGTCTGTGGAGTTCGACCAGATCATGCGTGTAACGCTCGTATTCGTATGGTTGAGTGTAGGGGTACCTCGCCACTCATCATACATGCATGAGGATTGTTTGTTGTTAGTGATATCAAAAGTCCATTTCTCTAGGAAGAGGAGATGCTCCTCGAACTATCAAGGAGCTATGTAGAGGACCTTGTTCATGATGACATCTAAGTTGAAGAAAAAAAAGGTTCTAATACCTTTAAGCAACATGATCTTGGGTGCAAATTGGAGTAATTGCTTATGAGCCTAGTGAGAGAGTTTTTCCACAAGACATAGATAGAAAAGATGTCAATGAAAGTAAACTAGTAATGTTGTTCCTATCTCTATGCAACTCTCTAGAGGATTGGGATGTGTAGTAGATCCCCAATGTGTTTTGAAACAAAGTCTTCACCAACCTAAGTAACAACATCATTAGGGAAAGATGGGGATTGTGTGGTGTTTTGGAGGGGCAATGAGGAAGGGAGAGCCTCTTGCCTATTAACAACTACAACGTCAACAAAAGGACTACATGTATTTAAATTGTAACATGCCACATAATCCCTAGATTGCTAATGTTGGTGTTTCCTATTACTCTAGAATTTAGGAAGGTTGTTGGAACTTAAAAGAATAACTATAAGTATACCCTAAAACATATAGCCAATATGATACTTTAGAAGAATTATAGAGGAATATAATGATGTCTTAAGTATGAATCAAATCAGCAACCTATTGTTGTTGATGCATAAATTTTGGTCGCGCCAACATCGGGAAAGAAAACTCATTTTAGAAGACTATTGCCTAGGGTGCCTCCAGTATGGGTACGGAAACCCAAGAATAGTCTTAGTTGGAGAGGGCTACGTGGCCTTTTGCAAATAATAAACTAAAAAAGAAAATCTATAATTTAAATTAAATAATTATCTTGAATATAATGAGTAACTAAAGAAATGAATTTTCCCTGGTTCCACCATTCCGCCAACCACGTGCACCGCCGGGAACACCGCCATTGTAGAGAGGAAGAGAGAGTGAGGAGGAGGAGAAAAGAGAAAAAAAGAAACTACCTACTACAACTACGGTCAATCAAAGCCTGTTGTCGTTTGCCACCTTTTGTGCATCATCATAAAGAGAAAGATCATCCACCAACGTCTGCACCGTTGAGACAAGCTACCAACCCAAAAAAAACTGTATGCCTTGCATCCTATGTGTGGGTTGCATTGCCATAGATAAAAGAAAAAGAGAGAGAACCCTCCTACATTGCTTGCATTTCCATAGACAAGAAAAGAGAGAGAGAGAAAACCCTCTTGCTATTGCTACGGAGACCCCAAGGATTTGATTTTGAGTCGCTGGCTCCTACCTTCGACCCCACAAAAGACCAGCTTGAAGCTCGTAAACTAAGAAAAAGAAAGGAGGAAAGTTGTTGCCTCTTGGAGAGGAAGCAACCTTGATCGGAAAGATACGGTTTGTCTTGAGAAGTTGTCTGCTTATCGCGCAGACCAAAAAAGAGAAGAGGCTCTGCCCCAGTTGCTATGGAGGCCCTAAATCCTCCTTCCAAGAAAAAGAAATTGCTGTTTCTAGTTTTTTTGGCCAAAGAAGAATAAAAAGAGACCATTGCCTTCTTTGAGCCGTGTCTCCCTTCCTCTTGGAAAAGAGAGAAGGCCCCCCTTTTATATTCGCTATGACCAACCAATAATGGCACCCATGTTCTACTGCAACAACCGCACCACTAATGACTATAATCACTATCATGAATGGCCACCACTCAGCAATTATCACAACCACCTTTGCATTAGTTACCTTTCACGTTCTACCACTATTACTCACATTTGCAGGGTGCCACAGTAACTACCACCACCAACAATATGTGTGTAACCACAAGCACTTTCTCCACCACAGTTGGTCGATGATTACCACCACCCACGTAATGCTGCCACCACCCAGGAAAGAAAACTCCCATCATCCTGTGTCAGTTTCAATGCCACCATAACACCTACCGCATTTTGCCGTAACCACTGAGAGTCGTCGCTATAACCACCTACCAACACCACCTCCATGAATGCCCATGTTCACCATGTTTTGGGCTATCGTCCATGTCCATATGGTCCATGACCATAAAAAACTGCAACAAACATCATATCTTCCTATGACCCAAATCTTAGAATTTTTCCTATGAAAACTAAAACTCACTTTATGAGTTTATTTGCTATGATGCTTTCTTGCCTTTCCTTCCTTTCTTTGGCTTTTGTTCAATTCTTCATCTTGTGACACTAGATTTGATAAAAAACAAAAACAAAACAATAGACAATTAGTACTTTGTATGGTGTAAAACCTTAAAATCATAATAATTATAAATACTTTACCGGATTATTATTATTATTATTATTTACTGATCAAAGTTGTTTCTATTTTTTTAAAAGAGAATATTAATAATTTAGAACATCTTATTCCTGGGCAATTTTATCTTACCATTTCCTTTATCTTCTAAAAACAAAAAAAAAAATTTGAAATTGGTTATGTACCTATTCAACCTTATCAAATATGGGTTCATGTATTTTATAAATTTAAAAAGCAAGAATAATTTTTTTTTACTACATGAGCTTTTGTTTTCAAAATTTAAATATAGCTTATAAAATAAAAAAAAATTGAATAAGAGACATTTAAAAAATAAGTTGAAATTCTTGCTTCACCAATTGTGTTAGCTTAATTTAGTCATTTGGAGCATGAATGCTTTTTTTTTTTCATTTAAATTTTACTTTTTAACTCTCCATGCTAAGTTACTTTGACAAGTCTCACCCTCTCATATGCACTAGTTTAGATAAATTGGCCCAGATGATTTTTAAAAAAATGATGTTAACCAAGCCCGACTACTAGATGAGGTAACAAGATAACTAAAAATGGAAGCACTCATCCCTCCTTTGTTTCTCTACCACTTACTCAATTTAGTTTTACCTTCTCAGTCAAGTTTGCTTTTTCGCCATGAACAAACAAAAAAAGAGCAAACTTGATTGAGAGGGTAAAACTAAATTGGGTAAGTGGTAGAGAAACAGAGGAGAGATGAGTGTTTCCATTTTTAGTTATCTTATTACCTCGTCTAGTAGTCGGGCTTGTTTAACATCATTTTTTTAAAAAATCATCTTGGCCAATATATATATATATATATAAGCTAGTGGAGCAGTTTCGCGATCTATGAGTAGAATTTTTTTTTTTTTTGTTTTTTAAGTTATCATCACTATTTGCATTCCAAATAATATATACTGATAAACATAAATTGTTTAAAATAAAAGTTTATATATTTCGTATATGTTGATGAAGGAATATATTGCACAAATATTGCAAAAAACATTACAGAGCTGTATAATAGGATTGAGCAAAAGGCAAAATACAATGATAAGTATGAACTTAATATGTCTAATCCTCCAATTGAGTAAAACAAACTTCCTGTGCAATTCTACTTTGGAGATGTTTAGCATATGAAATCTTTATGTATCTTTGCACATAGAAAGGAGGATGAATCTTTAAAGAATCAATGGTCTTGACTCCAGATAATGCAACAAACATTAGACCTGTAAGTTCTCTTGTGTAGCGGTTTTGCAGGCTATGAGTAAAATTTAATTATTTTTTTTATTTTTTAAGTTATCATCACTATTTACATTCCAAATAATATATACTGGTAAACATAAATTGGTTAAAATAAAAGTTTATATATTTCGTATATGTTGATGAAGGAATACATTGCACAATTATTGCAACAAACATTATAGGGCTGCATAATAGGATTAAGCAAAAGGCAAAATACAATGACAAACTGTGAACTTAATATACCTAATCTTCCAATTGAGCAAAACGAACTTCCTATGCAATTCTACTTGGAGATGTTTAGCATCTGAAATTTTTCTACGCACATTAAAAGGAGGATGAATCTTTAAAGAATCAATGGTCTTGACTCCAAATAATGCAACAAACATTAGACCCATAACTTCTCTTGAACCAATGTGAATAGTAGCCTTATCTAGTATCATTCCTTGATATTTATGAATAGTCATGGCCCATGCCAACTGTCATGGTGACTGATGAGATGCTCCTTGGACCATAGGTACAATTGGCACATGATGAGGATTACTATTATCAAAGGCACATTTGATATAGGAGTCAAAATCAACAATAACGTATAATGGTAATGTAGGTGGCTATTTACCTTAAGGATACATAATACTATGAATCATGCCAAGTGCATCATTCACCAACCCTGCTTTAAGCCAAAGGTTAACTATAATCATTACCCTTGCACCTTCACATATAAGCAAAGATTGCATTACTTGTTGTAGTAGATAGTTGTTGCACTACTTGTGCAGTAGATGGTTGTTGTTGCTAATCTTAAAGAAAGTGTTCTCCACCTTCTTTATTGGGACTAATAGCAGTAGAATCCATGTTTCTAAAAATGCATGAATTCCAATATTGCACCTCTTAATCTTGTAACATGATGCCTAAGTTCAATATCTTTAAATACTGCATGACACCGTAACCGTCATCACCTTAACCGTTGCCATGATTGTAACTGTCACTGTAACCATAATCATCATCATTTATAATAATAATAAATATTCATTATCACTGTAATCGTAACCATCACCATTTATAATAATAATAAATATTCAATATTACCCACCATTTATAATAATAAATATTCATTATTACCCACGTTGGGCCCTACACATGAGAAAATACGAAGAGATGAATGGGGAGCCTAAGGGTTGAGGTGCGTCAATTGAATAGAGATTCAACTCCCCTGTAGTGACTCTTTGGTTCCCTTGCATGTGGTGCATGCATGTGAGGGAATACAAAGAGACGAATGGGAAGCTCAAGGGTTAGGGAGCATTAATCGAGTAGAGATTCAACTCCCTTACACTGATTCTTTAGCTCCCATGCATGTGGCACATGCAAGTGAGGGAATGCGAAGAGATCAAACTAAATTGGCATTGCAACGTATATTTGTAATGCATATTCGTTCGTGGAGATATAAAAAATCATGTTACAAATGCATAAATAATGTTATTATTATATCATGGGCTTTTGTATATTGACATTATTGTTACAATGTACAAGATATAAATGATGCTAACACCTCATTCATAATTATTATATTATAATTCTTGTGGAATCCAATAAATGTTATGAGATTATTATAATTAGAACAATAATCCATAATTATAATATGAGATGTTATGGATTATAAAATTCATTCCAACGGCAAACATTTCATAATAAATAAAGCAAAGATATGATAAAATATTACTCATAATCCATAATTTTAGAGATATTATTTATTCATTCATAATGCTAACCCATAATGATTATATCTTGGTTAACATTATCCATAAGATATATATAATGAAATGATTATAAATAATAGACTTTATTCATGATGAAATGTTTATAATCATTATATATAATCATTTATGTTTATGATTATAAATATATCATTATATATAACCGAGATAAATATAATCATTGGCTCCCCTACAGTGACTCTTTGGCTAGGGAAGATTTATAAATAATTGGTTATTTATAATTATGGCAAGACATGTGCTTCACCGAGAGCTCGTCACTGTTTTCCTTGGCATTAGCTAGGATCATCACAGCATGATCTTGCTGGAGATCTTCCCAGGGTCTAAGCTGCAAAAGATGCAGAAGTTCTCGTTTTTAAAATTTATCAAGTTTACAACTATATCATCCATTAGATTCCATCAATCAAAGAATATGTACATAAAGAAAAGGCCTCACTGCATGCGAGAAGGTAAGAAGAAATTATCAAATTTGAACTCTTTAAATCCTCCTAATAAGCAGGAAAAATTGTTAAAATTATGACCGAAGTCAGGCCGACATCTCAAATTGTCTAATAATTTTCATGTGCTAGCAAAAATGCTAACGCTTTTGCATTTTATTAAAATGCATATTGCAAACGAAAAAGCAGTCACAATCATAACAACTGAATGCATCTATTCCATGGTAGTTGTTGAATTTCAAAGCACGACCATAAAAATGATAAAACCTACACAAAATATATAATGAGATAAAGAGAAAATGAACTTACAAATGTTCTTTTACATTGAAAAAGGATGTAGCAAAAGAAGATTACTCAAGATAGTAGTAGAAAATTACAATTTCAAAATTCCTTGCCACTCAGAAAGCATTGAAAAAGGAACAGAACCAAACTTTGGAATGTTTTTGCATTGGGAATGCAAATATATAGGAAGGCATGCTAAGTACTGAAGACAGAAGAGCTCAACTTGAAGTGAAATTATGAAAATTGCACAAAATCATCAAAATGTAATGTTCAACATGTTACAATTCACTATAAAAAATTAACAAAAACACACATAAAAAGACTGGTAGAAAGTTTGTTTCTAGAAAAGAGATTCTAATAACCAAAGGCTATTGTTGACACAAAAACTTCAGAAGACCCTTCCCCTTAGGCTGCAGCTTCAACTGTAGCCATTACCATCTTTTCTCAAATGCCTCTGGCTCTACCCCTCATCCTGCCCCTACATGCAAAATTTTATGCTTAAAAGATACATTCAAACAAAGCTACTCAAGAAACATATTGGCCTAATTCATATATAAATTTTATCTTAAAAAAAAAAGAAACCTAAATGAAGGGATTTTTTAGCTATTATAACAAAAATTGTATTATGATTGTCGATGATGTGTGCATGTCGTGGCCCTCAATGTTAAGCAAGGATACAGCAAGGGCCGACTGGCCTACTACCTTATTGCTGCCTTGGTTGAAGAAGCACATGCCGATGTGCTTGTTATTGCAGCTGAAGCATGAGCCACCATCATAGGTGCCTTTCCAACGCTTTGGCAGAGCTCCGAAGCTAGTTCGGTTGGGCTAGGTGGCCTATAGCAGCAATTGTAGATGGAGACAGAGATAGAATGGAAATGGAATTCTCATTCCCATTCTGCATTTGGTTGTGTTTGGCCTTTTTATGTGTGCAGCGGGAATATGAAAAGCTATGGCTCTTTGGTTCACATTCTGTGCAAAGGGAATACGAAAAGGTGTGGCTCTTCGATTCATGTTTTTTCTCATTTCATGGGATCTTACATGGCGCGTAACATGGAGGGCGACAAATGCACTCCCCCTTCCCCCCCTATCTTGCGAGACGAGTTGGCCTCTCAGCCAAAATTAGGATTCCACAAAACACAATTTTTGAAAGACAAAAAGAAAGTTGTTGATTATGGCCCCATGCCTAACATGGGTGAGGTTGACATCAACAATTGGCTGACAAAATAATGAGCTAACCAATTAAGCTACCTATCATAGATTAACTTTAAATTTACCATCTAGCTCAAGTGTTGTAATGCATGAATGAGATGGTGAGTATTAAAAAAGTTATTCATGTGGTGCAATTTTAGGTTACACTTCTAACCTTTGGAGTTTTAATAGCTAGGATAATGTTGTAAACTCAAAATAATTTGACTATAGGTACACCCCAAGACATATATCCAACATGATATATTTGAAGAATTATAGAAGAATACAACAATGTCTCAAGTGTGATTTGAACAAGCAACCTTTGCTTAACAAAATAGTGCTAACCACTCAAGTCACTTATTTGGGTGGGTACATCCCAAGATATATAGTCCAATTAGAAATTTATAACTTAGCATTGAACTTTTAAATCAAAAGTATTACCATTAAGCTAACACCTCATTGACTCAAGAGTTATCACTAACTCATCATTTTCATCCTAGCCTCATCTTTCACCTTTGTTCAAATATTTTTATTCTTTTAAATGACTTTCCCAAAATTATGATGCATCAACCTTTTATGGTGGGGTATCGACCCTGAAAAGAAGTTCTATTGATATTAAAAGTGTATCAATTACAGTAACCAACCTGAATAAGTCATAGGTTTAAGGGGAAGGGGAATGAGACTCAGCCTTATAAATAAACGAGTATTAAAGGAGGAAACCCAAATTGGGGCACTATCAAACGTCCACACATACTAACTCGTTACCAGATAGAATGACATAGAATTAGATGAGGCAAAGAACTCTCAATTAAGGATAGAGAGAGTTCCAATGATGACTCTACTCAACAGAAAGGGGAAGCTTCCTTGCAGAGATTACTGATGATGCATCAACTGCATCATCCTTGCAGAGATTACAACTGCATCATCCTTTTATGAGTACATCATTATCTTCTTTTCTTTTGTTTTCTTTTTACCAAACCGTCTGACACGTCTTTGTGCAAACATCCATAACATCCAACCAATAAATTGATTTTAATGGTAAACGCGGTCCACGAGAATGTCAATCCTTTTCATTAGGGCATGTTGACGACCAGGAGTCCATCTCTCTTCTCATTGCCTAACGACTCATGTCAACAGGCTGGTAAGAGGCAACTGAGAGTCCAACCCACACGCTGCCAGAAAACGTACAAAGATTAACAAAATTTTTCTATGTTTTGAATTGTGGGTCGGGTTTTAACTCAAACCTTTCCACACGGAACCGACTTAATCCAAATCGGCTGTCTAAATTTGCCAAAGCGTTACATTTTAAAACTTTGTTATCGACCTGTTATTCAACTAAAGTCGGTCAATAACGAAATTTCGTTTACCCAATGGAGATGTAAACAACGTATCTCCCACGTAACCTTAACGGATCTGGAAAACCAGTGGATGATACGATTGCTCTCCTCCCACTACTTTTGTTTTTTCCAACAAAAGCATTGTGGGTGGGAAATATATATACTGAACCTAGAGCTTGGAAATCGCAAACCCGAGAGCAAGCAAAACACTCATTAAAATAGCAACATGGAATGGAAAATCATGAAATAGCAACAAGAAACCTGTTCCAAATAGGAACACCGAGAGCCACACACACCTAATCAAGGAAAACAAATCTGAAAAAACCACAAAATCCCCTGCTTTTATCATGCAATAGTAGTACAGTAGCACGATGGCCTGTTATCGGCACGGCATGTGAATGAATTGATCACAGAATTTGGCTCTTTCTGATTCCTTCCTTGTTAACTGTGTTGGCACGTGAGAAGTTGCATGAAATGGTTGCAGACTTGCAGCAAAGAGAGACTCGTGGAAATGTGGAACTACAGTCCACCCGACAGGAACCTTGACACGAGTTGGACACGGCAAGGAAACCAGTGAAAAAACAAATTGTTGAAACTTAGTAGCAGCATGAGAATTTTGAATCGAGCGAATTTGGACTTTGTTTGGCAAAAAGCGCCTCGGCGTGAATTTTGGGGTGGTAAAGTTGCAGACAAACTGTCCCACTGCCACGCTGATTATTGGAACCATACAACGAAAAAACGTTACCCGCAGGATACGGATTTCAGCTTCCCAAAGCAAGAAAAGGTTCAATGTGCCACGCTGATTATTGGAACCATACAACGAACTAACGTTACCCACGGGATAAGGATTTCAGCTTCCCAGGTCAAGAAAAGGTAAAAATGTCTGGTGAATTCACGTTTTACAATTTCACAGGCCAAACAGTGAAGACAAAAGCTTTTCTGTCTACTGGTGTGGGTACTTAGCTGGGAGGGCACCCATTACACGTTTATGTGTTGATGAGGTATCAAAACATCCAGGAATTTCTTGTCACGAAGCAATTTAATTACCTGCTCAAACAGACAGGCAAGTTCTTTCACACAGAGCCATCCATGGATTTTCTAGCCTCCTCTCTTCTTTCCTTTTTTTTTGGGGGGGAAAAAGAATCTTCTTTTCTCTTCCATGAACGGAGTTATGAACAGCAACAGAATAAGAGAAGCCATTTGCTCTACCGTGCTCCTGTGGCTGAATGTGGTTCAAGTCAAAGGGTTTGGTATCATTGGTTGTAACTTTCATTTTCATTGTCATTTAGTTGCAGTCGGTCTGTCCACTTTTCTGCTGCTGCTGGTAGTGGATGATATATCACTTGATCAAGAAACTAGTCGCTGTCCTTCGGTGGAAATGGGGTATGGGGGTGGCTCCTTTTGCTTTAACTTGTTTTATTGGTGGCATGCTTTCTTTTTTTAGATGGAGTAGAATTGGCATATAATATCCGATTCATCAGAGCCAGATCCACTGGTTTCATCTTATGTAGCCTATTCTTATTTTTTTTGCAGGACCAAGGACTCCTAGCTTCTGCCCTGTCAAGCATTTATAATAACAGACATTGGCCCTTGATTGCATTATTGGGATCAAAAGCTGAGCACAAGGCAGATTCCAATGATTTGTTAGCAGCTTGGACAGCGAAGATTGAGATTCCTCTGATTTATTTGCTTCCGTTCCCTGCATTTTTGTGCTGAGCTGCTGCTCCGTCTTGTGCAGCTTATATTTTTGCTTTGTTGGTCCTTTTGGGCTTGTGGGTTGTCTGCGTTTGGTTGTCTTTCTGGTTTTTAGCCCGTCTGCGTTGTGGGAGAAAAAATGGGGAGATTTTTGTGGTGCTCTGTCGTTGTGTTAGGCCTGCTGATAACACTTTCAGTGACATGCCATGGAAATATGGAAGCTATGGAGATGGGTATGATTGGCAATGTCACGGAAGTGCATTGGGAGGAGCTCACTGGCAACTCTTTTCGTCACGATCCGGCTGTCTCCAATCCTCAGAGTGCTCTCATGGTGGGTCTCACTCTGATCCACGGAGCAGCAGAGATTGGCGCTGGCAAGTTTTCAATTCCTCTATGATCTACTCACTGCTAACTTAAAAACAACAGTTTGTTTCTTGCTGGTTGTCGTCCTTGAAATTTATTGGTTTACCACTGCACTACACATTTTAGTAATGAGATCTGTCTCTATATTTTCTTAGTTGAGAGTAGCGGCTGTTGCTTTTCCTCTAAATTCTACTGCACATTTTAAGTTGATTCGATGTAGTTTGGCTAGTAATGCCTTCCTATGCTTCTCCTCTGTTAACGGGTCTGCTGATCTTTAAAGCTAAAGCAGTAAGAGCCTGGACCTCAAAGATGCAAATGGGAAGAAATTAGTCAAATTAGTCACAAGATTTTCCTACTTTTTACTAAATCGTCTACAAAGATTTAGTACGCTTCATTTCCTGCACTGCTTTAGCTCTTTGAAGCTACCAGAGTCCCTCTGCTTCTTTTAGAACTGGCAGCATACCATTTCTTTAAAATTGAATGCAATGGTGGGAGATCAAGGTTTAACCATCTATCTAGCCTTCAAATACCATCAGAAGGGGCGAAGCACCATAGATTTTCTCCTCCCAATCATATATAGCTACACCAAATAGCCGAAAGCAAGCCGTGCCATTTCTGTTGGATGATAAGTATTGGCTTTGTCATTATTAACCACGATGTAGGAAATCGGATCCATAACTCGAACTGGAAATCTATATATGAGATTTATCTTGCAACATCTGTGTGCAATACAATATGCATCGGACAGCCATTATTCTGTAAAAATTTCCAATACTACCAGGGGGTAATGTTTTAGCACTACAAAAGTTGTTCTGAAAATCAATAAAATGTATATTTTTTTAATTTATAGAAAGTTCTAAAGATTGATATGCTTGTTTCCTTGGCCATAATGTCTCACCTTCAAACGTAATATATTTTTGTTGTATGCAGTTTGCTTGGATGGAACATTGCCAGGTTACCATCTAAGTAAGGGATGGGATTCTGGAGCAAATAGCTGGCTCATACAACTTGAGGTATCCTTTTCATGAAGTGAGCGAATGCACATGATTTCATGAACTTCTGTGTCAAGAATTTTGAAATTTGGTTTATTGGTTGCTCATTGAAGGGTGGTGGATGGTGCAATGACTTGAGAACTTGCGTATATCGGAAAACAAGCCGAAGAGGTTCATCTCGCTATATGGAACGTGAGATACCTTTTACAGGAATTCTTAGCAACAAGCCTACAGAAAATCCAGGTTTGATTTCTCCTCATATGTTATCAATATTTTTGTTGCTGAAAGAGATGTAATGGTTTTTTCATGTTCGTAGTTGTATGATTTTGCCTCAAATTTTCAATTCGGCTTTCCAAATAATTCTGCTGATATGGACTCCGGATTGTATACCTGCCATCCCATGAACCAGACTTCTATAATTGGAACAGAGTGAAGCTTAGATACTGTGATGGGGCATCATTCAGTGGAGATGTAGAAGGCAGAGATGAGGTATGCAAACTTTTTGAATCATGAAGATTTTATGATCAAGAATCAGGTGAAGAGTATATCACTGTTTTCAAAAGAGAGAATTAATTATACTTGGCAGCATATAAATTTGTCTTTCCTGTAAATCTGTAATCAAATGTGCCAGATGCAGTTCTCCAGTCTTTCTGGTCAATCCGTAAATTTTTATGTATCCAAGCATAATTACCGTGAGCGAATTATATAGTTAACTTGTGTTTCCTTCATGATATATATTAGGTCCCAAAGTTGTTTTACAGAGGACAGAGGATCTGGCGTGCTGCTATGGCAGATCTGTTAGCGAAGGGAATGAACAAAGCTGAACAGGTATTATTCTTTTTTGAGCTTCGGATTTTTAGCTTTCTATCATTTGGGCAGCGCATTTCTTAACCCTGAAACTTATGGGATAAATCTAGCTGTTCGAGCTTGTTTTAAAAACCCAGGGGCTATTTTACCTTTTTCTTTCCCTAAAATTTACTTCATTTAGAATAAAATGTGTGAAACTGGTTACAGGCATTGCTTTCGGGATGCTCAGCTGGGGGTTTGGCATCTCTCATTCACTGTGATGAATTTCGTGAGCTGATGCCACGAGCTACAAAAGTGAAGTGTCTCAGTGATGCTGGATTGTTTCTTGATGCGTAATGTTTACAAATCCAAAGCTTTTCATTAGTTGTCAAATATTTTTAGTCTTTTTTATCATTAACGAAACGATCATTCTAACGTCGATGAAATTCCAAGATGATGTTATTGCCACTATTCTATTAATTGTTTTCATCTGACAAAGTATTTTCTGCCCAAACAGGCAAGACGTTTCTGGGGGGCATATCTTGAGAACAATGTTTCATGGTGTTGTACAGATGCAGGTATGATTTCTTGTTCGTCTTCTTTGTTCTGCTTCAGTTTTTAAAAATTACAATTTATATGATCCGTTTTTATTTGCTATTGAAAAGGTTATAGTTTTGCAATGTATAAAAATTAAGAATGAAATCTACGTAAATCTGTTATAAATAAATAAAATTTCCCTTGTTAAAGTTGTGTCTGTTGGAAATACTCTTCATTTTAGGGAGTGGCCAAGAACTTACCAGGGTCTTGTACTTCACGGATGGATCCTGCACAGGTCCGATTTTTAATTTCAATCTGTGAAATATCATTTTTGTCATTCCTTTTAAATCCAGAAATTCAAAGCTAACTAAAATTCTTGGCAGTGTTTCTTCCCACAATACTTTATACAGGACATAAAGACCCCAGTTTTTATCCTCAACACAGCATATGACTCATGGCAGGTAAACCGATTTTTTGTGCTATTTACAGATGGGACATTCTTGAACTTCATTAATGATCTCTTTGTTGCCAGGACGAGTTAAAAAAAAAAACTTTCATTTCAAGAAATATCTGAAGATGAAAAATTGTTATAAGCTTTTTAAATTTTGACAGCATAATAGATTCCATCCCATTGATTAATGCATTCTAAGAGTGATTGAGCTGTGATACATTGTTACAGGTGATGAGTAGCCTAGCACCTACCGCCGCAGATTCACGTGGCCTTTGGCGCTATTGCAAATTGAACCCAGCTTACTGCAGTGCTAGTCAAATGCAATTTTTGCAGGGTCAGTCTGATTATATCATGGAATTTGAGCCAACATGCTATTAACATAATTGCATTATGTTGGAATACTTGTGGATTTCTTCGCAGAATGAGAATGAAAATTGAATATTATGTATGTCCCTACGCTGATTCCTTTATTTATGGTTTTCCACTGGTTCAGAATTCAGGATGCAAATGCTGAAAGCAGTGAATAGGTTTGCCGACGAGCCACAGAATGGCATATTCATCAATTCTTGCTTTGCTCACTGCCAGACAGAGAGGCAAGACACTTGGTTTGCTCCAGGATCTCCAATTCTTAGAAAGGTGAGCTCCACAGATGCGGGCTAAATCCGAAACTGGAATAGAATTATTAATTATTAGACCTTACTCTTATCGTATCCATTTAGAAATCTTAGGATGTATCAGGAAAAATATATGTAATTATGCTTTATTTTTGTTAATGATAGGCAATCAGGATTAAGTCATACAAGAGGATAATAGATTGAACTAATTTAAATTTAAAACCAAATGATAACTAGCATTGAAAGACTAGTTTAACATCAAGATATCAGCCTGATTGCCTTTGTTGTGTCATTTCAGAGTGTAGCAGAATCTGTTGGAGATTGGTATTTTGATAGAAGTCCTGTCAAGGATATTGACTGTGCATATCCTTGCGATAAAACTTGCCACAACCTTATATTCAAACCGAAGACAAAGTAGGAAGATCAATGGCTGCTGGAATATATTATGAAATATCAATTCTTTCATCCATGCATTATTATACAAGTTATATTGATGAAGCTAGCTTCAAAGGTTTAGCAGGGTTCGACAAAAAGTTTTCCCAGGGCACCTTGGCTTCTGCTATGCTATTTATTGCATTCTTTGCCTTAAGAAATATTTCATTTGAATCCATCAATCAAGGCACCATCATAAACATCGTTGCAAAACCGTCATTCCGTCATAAACATCGTTGCAAAACCGTCATTCCGTATTTTTTATTTGTGAACAGAGCAGCTTAGTTTTGCTGTTCTGTCAGGCTGTAAGCATATTGACTTACGGTTTATTGTTTTGCTGTTCCGTCATAAGTTCTTTTTTATTTTGCAATTTATATATGCTTTATACGAATTTTTTTGTTTAGTTGATAATCGGTTGTTTAAAAAATATGCATGTTAGATTCAATATAAATAACCTGGTGCTGGGAAGTTATTAAATTAGGGTTGAGCGATACTAAAAAGGAAGATGATAACTACTACGATAATAAATAGTAATTAGGACAGTATTTAGGACAGAGACAAGTATTCGTTAGAGTTGTTAAACATTGATAAAGGTAAGAAACATTTTCAAGTTAAGCTTCTCTTTTCCTATTTGTTCAGTATACAACTCTTTAACAGAAGCATGTAGGTCCGACAGGCTTATGTTTATCCTGTTGTAAAATTGAACTATAATGCACACGCGATTCTCACGAATATCATCTTTATCGTTAATTGGCTGAAATGGCTTTTTCCCACTGTTCCCACTTCAAAATTTTTAAACATTATAATTGAATTATATGTTATTGAGATACGTGACATTGATATGTAGTTTTGTTGCATGCTATATGTAAATGCGTCTTTTAGCCGTCGGTCTGCTATGTGATAGGATCGAGTCGATCGACAATCTCCTTTCTTAATTGTCGTTTTATGTGCTTGTTCACTTTTTAGGTGATTCCTGTCCCCATTTTCAAAGTGCATGCTATCCCATCCATCAGAAAGTCTAACCCATGTATTCCACCCGTAACGTTATTTGTAGACCGAGGAAAGACATTGAATTGTTTCGTACAAGACACTTGTGTATCTGAAAATGGGGTACTTCCAGACTTGAAAATGAAATCCACCCACATGCGCCTATAATGGAAGCCATGCTTACAGCCAACAATATTCTGATTTGCTTTTAAAGTGCCAGTTTACAGCAAACTGCAAATGAATAATCAAGGGATGGTATCCGTTACAGAAGTGCAAATTATTGTAATACTAGTGTGCGCTTTCAACCTGAAATGCTATGAGTTTAGATGCGTCAGATATATATGGATATATCCGTGAGCGAAATGTTGTTTAACAGTTTCTGGGTCCCTGGACACGTCATGAATTATGATGATGTTCTACCGAATACGAGGGAACATCATGTGATTTTCTTAAATTTGTGCGAGACACTGGCAGAACTGACGCTAAAATTCTCATGACCCGACCATCTCCGGAAAAGCCGTTTCGGTGATTAAGATGTTCACAGTAAAGACCAGTCACGGGAATCACGTGGTAAGCGCCTTTGGATTTTAAATCTGTTATAAATTTCGAGTTCAGAAAGCTTTAACATAAAATATCCTTTTGTGATGGACTTCGAATCGAAGAAACTTCGAATTCAGCAACATCTTCATCTTATCTTTTCTTCATCTTTTTCCTGCAAGAATCCAGGAATGTCCATTGTTTTTCTACATGTAGAGAATGAATGTCAGATTGCATGCTTTTCCTGCTTTCAAAATGCAAAATGCAACCTTCTCTTGTAACATATCTGAAAGGGTACATCATCAACAATTATACTAATGTTCGAAACGGGAAGCTAAATCACGAAGTTAACTTATTCTTTTTCTAAAATATTAAATTGAATTTTTTTGATGAATGATGATTAAATTGAGTTTTTTTAGATGTATAGTACAGTTATGTTTAGAAGTATTTTTTAGAAAAGGACCATGTATTAAAGTTTTCTGTGATACCTATTTAATCTCATGCTGGGGTATGTTAGGGTTTGCAGTGACAGTAAATTGAGAGTGCGATGTGAGGTCTCTATTAAAAGGTTGATGTATGCACACCATGGCTTGTGTTTGAAAATGTGAAGAAGTTGCTTTCTCTATCTTCCTTATGCAAGTTAACATTCCATAATTCTGCAGTGCAAAACTTGCAATATTTGTAACAAATTAAACACATTGTGTGAAAGTTTGAAATGTGTAAGAGTATGCCTTTTCAACATTGTAACCATATGTTTTTCAGAATTAAGACTGCAGAACCTTGAAGCATTTCTCCTTTTGTATGTGATCTTGGTGGAAAAGACGTGGGTTCAAACAAACTAAATCTCATCTTTCAGAGGATAATCATTTCTAAGTTTTGATAGATGGCAAGATGCGATCTTGTATCTAAGACCAGAATAAAACCACTATTCTGACATATTGAGTTCGCTATGGATCTGTTTCAAAAGCTTACTGCCATCGTCAAAATAACCCACAAAGATTCGATCTTTATTCTCATGCAATGATATGGCAGAAAACAATCTATAGAAGAAAATGGAAAAGACGATCCAAATTCCTGCCATTTATTACATCAGTTTAGCTTGAAACTAGCCCTGATGAGTCAGGACTTTATAAGGTGTGCTCTCATTGTGGTCTTAGCAAAGCCACATTCTGGTTTTCGTGGTTACAATTTACCCTTGTTTGGATAAACTCGTGTGCTGAAATTCGCCGGGTTTATGCATTCGACTACGCTACGAGCATATTCATTCACAATTAATATTTATGAATGGCAATTCTTGTTCAATAAAAATTTAAGCTAGACACCCAACCTTCTCATGTACACACAATAATTTCGGAATAAGATGCAAACCATATATAACAAAAAGGCTGATACCTGTCCAACGCTATGAAATGACCAAAATTACAAAGTTTATGAAGAACGTTTACTATCTCGATATGTAAACAGTTGACTGCCAATTACTCATCAAGAAGCATAAAAGTGCGAATCAATTAGTTAATTCAAGATCTGAACTGGACAAAAGCTTGCAGATTTTCTAACCATCTGATGTATTCCTTGCTGTCCTTGTGAATCAAATATTCATTCAAATAATCTGCCAACTTGGGTGTGATGCCTCGCACCTCAAGGAACTTATGCCAGCTTCTCTGTAATTTCTCGTCGAAATCCCTGCAAATTCAATGCATATGATCATACTGCATTCACATGAAACTAAACAGCACTAGAAACCATAACTACGCCATATCAACCCCGTTCTAGCTATTCACGGAACCTTTGTTGGCATCGGCAATGCAATATTGACATTACTGTAAATAACATATTCTTGGTGATATTATCTTCATGAATCCCCCCCCTTAAAACAGTTTACAAAATGTCCTGCAGGAATGATTAGTTTTCAACCTCTTCTACCTAAAGTACAAATGTGCGATAAATACAAACATTGCAATTTCACAGAACATATATGCAATTAAAGATGAAACGCATTACCAAGAAAACTAATAAACCCCTTTATCCATTGGCCAGGAAAGGACTAAAAGAAAAAGAAAAAGAAAATAACATATTGCAATCATCACACGGATAATCAAGAAAATACAATCTTCAAAACAACATATAAAAGCAGAGAACAGCAATTAAGTTTAAAGAATGGGTTAGAACATACTGAAAGCGAGCTTCATAAGCAACCTTGTCAGGATCCTGCAATTCTGGATCTATCAGAGTAAGGGAGTCGATCACTACCTCATCGGAATCGGCAATACAATCAAACTGCAAGAACCTGCCACTGCCTTTCTTCACAGACACAGTAAAACTGAGTTGATCTGCATAGACAACATCATCATCATCATCTTCCCCTGCTTCATGTTGCTGCGTGCCTTCATCATCATCTTCCCCTGCTTCCTGCTGCTGCGTGCCTTCATCATCATCTTCCTCATTATCATAGATATCATCATTCTCTGCAGGCAAAGCCTCCAATGTGATTTCCTCATTCCCGTATTTTCTCCTTAAAATAACTGACATGTATCCAGGAGTATCCTCTAGTTCAAATGGCATCAAGACTTCCTCTATGTCCTGCCATGCCAAACCAAAATACAAAATAAAAAATGATTTGCAAAGCAACAAAAGGTAAATTTCCTTTGTCTTTCATGAAGACCCTGCTTTCTAGGATAATTTTACATTGAGTTTGCTCTTCCTTAATTGATACACCGGGTTTCTGACATGCAAAGTGATTGATATCTATAAATACTGTTTTTTCATTTTTCTGGACATGTTAAAACACGGGCTTCATAATTCTCAAACCATCACGGTTCCCAGATACAAAGATTTAAGTCTATTGGATGAAATGTGATTATAATATTATAGCAAAGACAAATGTTTGTGCTCTGAATAAAAGAATTGGGTTACCGGGTATTGCAACTGTTAGAATTCAAATTTACCTCAATTTCAGTTTTAAGGCAGTTAGGGCAATGCGTAACTGGAACCCCCTTAGGAGGAAAATCTTTGACAGCAAAAATGAGCAAACACGTTCAAGGCATAGAAAAATGAAAATTAAAGAATGCTATATAAAAAAAATCAGTCAACTCGTTTGTTGGGCTCTGAAACGCCACTACTTTTAACAAATCCAGGGCAGAGGAAAGAATTATAGAAAACTAAGTCCAGCGCCGAATGATAATCATATCCACATATTGAATAAAACTCGAGAAGGAGTGCTTTACCAACAATGAGGTAGTGTGACAAAATGCTAGTTGAGTTTAGCGTTTAGGGTTTTCATGTATGGCGTTTCTTTCTTGCATTGTAATGTATTCAATAGTTGGAGAAAAATACCTCATCGAATGCTTCTTTTTCCTTTTCCAGTTGCAGAGCGGATTCGATTTGGGACTGGATGGCGAGCACCAGATTTTCCTCAGATTTCGGCTGAGCGCAGGCCACAACAGGGCGTCCTCGTCCTCGTCCACCATTGTCCAAAAGACGAATGGCAGTGCCTCTTCTAATATTATTATTCATACTACTCCTATTACATGTGTTGCTGCCTTTAGAAGAAAGGAATATGCGATGTGAAAGGCTCCCACTCGCAGCTGATATTGCTGGTAGCATTACAGGGTACTTGCAGTACGTGTAGGCAACACTGGACGCCATGAACCAATTATGCAGAAACTGTTTCTCAATCAACCACGAACGAAGTTGTTTTCTATTAACCCTAACAGTGCTTACACAAGCTGCTGTTGCGATTTGGTGATTTTGGTGATCTGGAGTTTCCGCATTTTGTATCCCAAAGCCAAGTAGACAGGAATGTATTCTATTTCAAGTAGTTTTAGGAAACTACAAAATGTAGGATTTAAGCGTTACTATTTTTTGATGGAAATGGAATAATATGGTTGTAACTTTCAACTCCATGGTATCCATAATTGTGCAAATAGAATCCATGGTTGAAGCCACCCATAATTGTGCAAATAGAATCCATGGTTGAAGCCACATCTAATTAGATTGTCTTTGGTAAAAAAAGGTACAAATCATTGCAACCACTATAGAGTTGAAAGATTCATTGTCAAATGTTGAAGCAACTCAAATCTAGACAAATATAGATATTAAAGTTGGATTCTTTTGAATTAAAAATAACAAATGCTTACTCAAGCTTAGAAATAGTTAGCGAAGAAATGCATAAAGATGATAAACATGACAAAATTCAAAATCTTTGAATTGTAGGATTTCCTAAAGAACAACGTGAGGATCTTTCATAGGTTATGCTAGATATCTTTACAAAACAAATGCACATTTCTTCTATCCCAATAATCAATGAAAATAGACTTGGTTATAAGGGGGATAAACCTTGACATATTCTTGTTCAGTTTACTAATTGGCATGAAATTGATAAGGTTTGGAATAATAGAAGTATCTTGAAAGGATAGAACATTTGGATTAATGAGGACTTCACTAAAAAAGAGTATGCAAAAAGGCAAAAAGTTAAACAAGCTCATGTGGAAGGTAAAATTAGTTTGAACTATATAAATATGTTACATTCATTAAAAAGAGGTAACTCCTCCAAAATTGGGATTTTCTTCTATTACATGTGGTTTCCTTAATGGTGATAGTTCATTAGTTAATAAAGTTGTTACTTTAGATACTAGTCATTTCTTTAGTGATTTTGATCTGTTTATTTTTACTGAAACTTGGGAAGAAAAACTCTTCGATTGTATCTATTTCAGGCTTTCATATCATTTCTATTAGAAATAAGCAGTCCAATGTGAGGGTAGACCTTCTAGTGGTATTGCTTATTTAATTAAAAGTCTATAGATCATTTCATTAAGGTGCATTGATGAGCAGCAGGTACCCCTATGCCCGATTATACAAATCACAAGCGTTCTCGCATGATTCGATCGAATTCTATGGATGGGACTACTTGTGGCATCTAGATTGTTAAGCATTGATCACAAGATGCTATCTCCCCACTCAGACTAGTGGTAGCTTTGTCACATATGGTTTAGTCCATAGTGAGGCATATGATAATTGATGTTGTTATACCTTGATTACTCTTAAGATAAACATAATTGAGAATGAAATTTAGTCCCAAGTTTAAGTTATGATAGTAATGTAAATCTACTCTAGCCTAGAGCAATGAGCATCTGATCCTAGCTTACCGTACACATCTTGGGCTCATGTAATTGTTACTGGGTTACCAAGCGTTATGCTACTGGGCGAACCAAGCAATAACACTACTGTTATTACCAAACAATTACACGTAGACACTTGAAACCAATCGTACTCATTCCACTTTATTAATGAACAAGAAAGTAAAATACTTGGAAACATAAATGATTAAACTAAGAAAACAATAAAAACTATGCTAAGTAAAATAGCACAACTAAGTGGATGCTGCAATGATGAAAAACAATCTCGATCTTTATTTCTAGTCATGAACTATGCCCAAGTACACTTCACTCGAATAAAGATTCCATACAACTCCTTAACACCATACTACAAGCATTCACTCTATCACTAAAACTGCAAAAAACAAAAAAAATTGCAAGACTCTACCTAAGGATGGAATGAAAGTTCTTTGGATCTATGCATCCAAGTGTTGTATTTATAGGTTGCACACATCCCGTAATATTGGATCTATGATTATGTAGCTTGTGTTACAATATCAAATACATGACATCATAGATATGATATCGTTGGTGGACAAAAATTGACTTTTTGTCAACCATATGTGATATAGCATCAATGATATCCCAGCCAACTGATGATTCATCATATCTCCACAACTGATTAAAAACTTGTCCTTGAGTGAACAAAAGAAGGAACAAGTTCCTTACAAAATATTAGGAAGGTATGGAATAATTGACTAATTCTAACTACTGATTGACTTTGAGTGTCATAGTGGTGTGTACAAAAATGATAGTTACATGACAAAACAAAAACAAAATTTGAAGTGGCTTGATGTAGTTCATATTTTGAATGATGGTGGCTCTTTCTTCAGCTTCTGCCCTTTGTCATCAGGCTTCTGGAAAGTTTCTTCTCTTCTATCCCTATCTTATTTTTCCACATGTCCTTTATACTGAGTATGGCATAGAGACTCCTTCAATTTTCATTGTAGCATTGACCTATTTGTTTTGCCAAAACTGGTAGGTTTCTCCTAAGTTCTATTCATCACTATTGGTTAGTATGGATCATAATGGAGATGCTTGGAGTTGCATCTTCATTGCTTCCAAAGAAAATTTCATAAAGGGACCAAAATTTAGTTCCATGATGATCATGGACATGATTGATCTTCTTGGATGGCCTAGAGGCAATTTGGTGACAGCATGAGGTACCATCCTTGTTTAGGTTCTTGTGGAATTTCTACCTCTCCTTGGGCTGAGTGCTCTGTAATAGGAGTTTGTTGATGAATTCTGTATGATTAAGCCTCCTTCTCTATGTGTTCTACTTGTGGGGTTTATTCCCCTGCACGATCTCTCCTGCAACCTCTTGTTCTTTTGCTCTTCTATTATGAAGGTCCTCCTTCTGGTATCCTCTTCAGGGCCATTTGCAATCAACAAGGGTTTGAAATTATTAAGGTGTTCCTATCTATTCTTAATAGCTATTTACCTTGCTCATACCCTTGGTTAGATCAAGTTCTTATCTTATTATAATTGCAAAGTTAGAAAAATTTTAAAAAAGAAACACCTTAGCTATTATATCTTTTAGTTACTTATGACCTTGTATTGTTTTCCTTGCATATTATGGCCTAATAATTGATATGGTCTATTAAGAATATTATCTAAATCTTTCTGTCCTTATTTTGATTAATTAACTTTAAGGTTCTTATTATCTCCTTGTATTTACCCTTTATAATATCTTTCAAGCATTAGGAATTTGTAGCTCAAATTTTTTCAAACTTTCGTTTGCCTATTACATAATGCACACACACCCCCACCACACAAACAAACACCCAACCCACCCACCACACCATCCCCACCCCCACCCCCCACGCCCCCTCCCCCCCACATGACTAAGTTGAGTGCTTTGGGATCAATAGGATTGAAGAATTTTTAGAAATCAAAGCTACGAGAGTGAAGTTATGACCTTTGGAAGATAGTGTGCAAGGGGATAGAACAAAAACTACAAAAAATTCTCTTGCTACAAATGAGAGATGAAAAATTGCACTAACTCCCATGTGTATATATACTATTTTTATATGTGTGACATCGTAGATCAGGCATCGTAGATACGACATCATAGGTGCCTATAGCATCGTAACTACGATGTTGTCATTAAAATGCTTAAATTTCTCATTGATTTATTTCTTGGAAAAAATGAATCAAATGGAATTTCTAGAAGATGTAAAGCTTGTCTAGAGGATCATGGGCCGTGAGTGATGCACAATTTTCAACAATTTAGCATTCAAGGTTCATGAAGAAGGAATTTCAAGCAATGAAAGTTTATAGTATGGATAAGAGATGGATAATGAATTTTTGATGTATGGATAGATTATTAGATGATATGGGAAGTTTATTAGATTCTTTAGAAGGCACAGAATGATGTGAAATTACTTGGCAAGTATGAAATACAAGAGTTATATAAGTGGATCCTCCCCAAAGTAGGCTCCAGCCCTTAGTGCCCTTGTATAACCATGCCTAAAAGTGTTCTTAGGCACTCAAGGAGTTGAATTTAAGACATACATGTTTAGAAAAACACACATGTTAGTATTGCTAGATTGGAAAAATTAACTCTATGTTACACACAAAACCATAAGTTGTGACTATTCACATAGTGATATAAGATGGACCGTAGAAAGGATTGCTAAAATTGGGATGTGAGATGTCTTACCATAGGCATAATGAATCCTTGTATGTTATTGATGGTTAAGGTAATCATTAGCCCTTTTTTCCAAGATTCAAACCAAGTCTAGACCACTATCCAATGACATCACATTGCTTTACCTTTAAGATTCATAACCATAAGACTATCACAATTGCAAGAAGTATCATCACTTGGTGTTTCATCCAAGGAAGGAGTTTATTCATTGCACCTCATTTTATTTTATTTTTTTGAAATTCCTGAGAAGTCACCTACCTTCAGGCATGGGTAACATGTCTTTCAAGTGAAAACCCCACAAATTAATTCTATGCATGAGATTTATTTTTGTCTATGTCAACCTTATTAGAGGACTACCTTCAAGCATGGGTAACATGTCTTTCTAATGACATGGTAAGGGAGCACTTATTGTAATCTTACTTCCATTTTTTCATTAGATCTACAATGATATAATTACAACCTTAGCAGCATGATAGAGCATACAGTAGTGGTCTAAGAGATTCCACAAGTCCCCTTGATGTCACACCCTTCACATTCCCTTTGGTTCTTCACTTTTCTATCTAGGCATAATGATCATAAGTTTATTCTTAGTTTGATGATAGAAATAATATCATTACGGCCATGGTAAAAACCTCTTATTAATGGGATGGATGGATGGATGATGTGGTCTCATTGTTTAAATAATCAATCTCTTATGACTTGATAACATAGAGAGAAATCTTCACCTTATTGGACTACATCTTGGCTTTATTCAATGTATCTTATTAGTATTCAAAATTATTTACAAAGGGTTTAAAACAAAGTATAAAAGAAATGAAAAGATAGTAAGAATTGTGAAAAAGTGTAAAAAATGAAAAATGTTAAAAGAATTGAAAAATGTAAAATAATGTCAAAAAATATAAGAAATGAAAAATATTAAAGAATCGAAAGAATTGTATCAAAGAATTAGGAAAAGTAAAAAGAATTGTAAAACAAAAAAATGGAAAATCACTTAGTAGTTCCTGAATTAGGATAAGGCATCTCCCCCATGATTGAACTCATGGATGAATGTTCAAAATATGCTTCCTAGACCCCCTGGATCATACACTCTAGGTGGTTCACTTACCTTCTTTATTGACTTAAACTTTTCAATTATTATCCCATGTAATTTTGATGGTAGTTGAGTTTTGATCATCTAAACACCTATTTTCTTTTCCTTTTAGTGTATGATTATGATTTATTAGTTTTTCTTTAAGGTTCTCAGTTGGAGTCATTTTCTTAAATTGGGAACTAGTAAGTGTTTCAAATGTTTCCATGCATGTTTTAGATAATTTTTGGTTCTTAGTTAGTGGCCACATGGTGTCTTTTGGTTTTGTGGCTCTTGATCCTTCTTTCACACACGTTTGTTTTTCATTGTTGTGGACTATTGTAATGACTATGTTGACATTTTGGAAGGTCAATCCACAACTGCATCCTTCTTTTTAGGTAGTAATGCATGGAATTTCCTAGCTCTCCACAGTGATAAGTTCATTTATTATGTTTTACATTGGAGTGGTAATGGGTGTTGGCTCTTGTGTAGGATTGGAAGACATTGTTTTGGTAAGGAAGGATGTTGCACTAGGTTGGCCTTGTGTTGGTTTTGATGAGCCAGTAGGTCTATGAGTTTTGTGCCCATGTGTGGAAATTGTCCTAAATAAAGGACATTTTTAAGACTTTTGCTAAGATCTACTAACATTATCATTTACTTTTATGTTCATAGTACAAGTGGCATTCTTCCATTGATGTTATGATATCAATCCTTCCTGTGTTGTTGGTGGTGACATATGGTGGAGAGAAGTATGAAAATATTAAGGATGTTGTGAAGGATAAGAGGTTTAAGATGTTGATCCCATAGGAGATGTTGCAAGTTGATGATATTTAGGAGAGTGATAGTAGTGATTTGAGATAGAGGAAGTAGAACCATATGGAGAAACAGGTTGTTGAACATAGTAGTCAAATGGGTTCGAGTAGTAATAAGGGTAGTGTTGGCTTGATGATGGCATCTCCCCTGACTATGGGTTTTGCCACTATGATTGATAGTGATTTTGAGGTTGATAAGAAGTCCCACTAGAATAGTATGGTTGGTTGTAGGATTGTCTATAATTACACTGTGAAAAAGGTAATTTCCCAGTCATTTGCTTTTGTACGAACTTGGAATTCAAATAAAACGTCCAATACGCATGTAGATGTAACATGACTAGGCAATAACCCTTTGGATGGTCATATACATAGATGTCACATCCATCATCCTCTTCTATGGTTGAGTCTATAGCTTCTTCTTCTATAGCCATTTTTCCTTTTTGCTAATAAGTGTTCCTACTTGTTTCATTGGTCTTTTTCCTCTTCTTGTGTTGATCACTTGATTCTTTCTATGCTACCTTCTCCCCTATGATTTCCAAGTAGGTTGTAACTTTTTCATTTGTCAGCTCCCATAGCTTATTTACCCTTGCTTCAATCTCAGCAATAGCCTTTGGTATTAGTAAGGTTTGTTTTGAAATCAACTTATTAAAAGCTTCCTATTTTTGCTTATCATACATATGGACTTCTCTTATTTGAAGAGTTGAGTCCTAGTTATATTCTTCAATGCTCTCCCTTTTACATAACTCTCTTTCTTCTTTTGCCACCTGGTCAACTAGCCTTTGTATCTGATGGGCTTTTAATTTAGACAATCAACCTTGGATATAAATCCCAAGGGTATCTCTCATTTCATTACCATGTCCATCTATGATGTGTTAAAGCTACTCTTTCTAAGAGAAATCATGGCTTGGACATCTATGTAGTAGTGAATCGTATCTATCCAAGGCCACATACAAGGATTCATGTTTTTCTTGCATCCATCCTTGGATTTATTTCCTTAAATTGGACACTCTTACATAGGTTTGGTATTTCTTGTTGAGGAGTTCCAACATTTTGAACCATTGATGGATTGAATCTAGTATTAGCAATTTATACCAACCTTTAACTTTGTCAAATAGTGTCCTAGGAAAGAGCTTAAGCGTTTGCCACTCACTCTCAATGTTTTGTAAGGTGCAGGCATCATAAAAGGCTTGTAAGTAATGTTGTGGATTAGAGTGATAGCCTTTAGAAAATTTATGAATGTTATTCATATGAAGTCTCTTGATGCGACTTTCCCTTTGATGCCTATGGGGTATTCGAACTACCTCCATTATCTACATCATGCTCCTAGTAGCCAACAAGGGTCCATCATGATCAAACGTGTTGTGGTGATAATTTCTATTTCTAGTTGTCTGATTATGATGATTTCGTTCATGCTCACATTGATGATCTCATCTATTTTTACTTCTATCTTCATCTTAATCCCTATTTCTATACCTATGTTCATCTTCATCAAAACTAGACATGGAAGAGGAAAAGGAAGATGGAAAACTGGGAGAATCACCATGGTTTTTATATCTTTCCCTTTCATCCCTTGATGTATCTCTTCTAGGTTTGAAAGAGGTCTTAGGCCTTGAGGCCCTTTTTGTTCTAGGGCTTAGTACATCTCTTCTAGGATTATTTGTATTAGTTGAACATAGTATTTAAGTGTAATAAGGATTGAAGTGAGCATATGAAACCCCTACTTGAGGTTATTCACTCCAATTCTCTTCAATATATATCTTGTCATTTCTCCTACAAGTTTTCTCATCATACGATGCATTATTGGTCCTATGTGAAGAAGACATGGTTATGTTTGATAATGTGTGTGACTTAAAATATTAATGTTTTCTAAAAGATAAATCATTAATACCTTTACAATGATTTTTTATGATATAACTAATCTTAGATAACTAGCACCATCCGCAGCAATGACACCAATGATGAGCAGTAGGTACCCTTATGCCCAATTATATGAATCATAAGCATTCATGCATGATTCGATCAAATTCTATGGATGGGACTAGTTGTGGTATCTAGATTGTTAAGCATTAATCATAGGATGCTATCTTCCCACTCAGACTAGTGGTAGCTTTGTCACATATGGTTTAGTCTAGAGTGAGGCATATGATAATTGATGTTGTTAGACCTTGATTACTCTTAATGATAAACATAATTGAGAATGAAATTTAGTCCTAAGTCTAAGTAATGATAGTAATGTAAATCTACTCTAGCCTAGAGCAATGAGCATCTAGTCTTGGTTTACAGTACACATCTTGGGCTCACATAACCATTACTGGGTTACCAAGCATTATGCTACTAGGCGACCCAAGCAATAACACTACTAGGATTACCAAATGATTACACTTAAGTGCTTGAAACCAGTTGTATTCATTCCACTTAACTAATGAAAAAGAAAGTAAAATTCTTGGAAATGTAAATGATTAAATTAAGAAAATAGTAAAAACTATACCAAGTAAAATAGTAAAGCCAAGTGGATGCTGCAATGATAAAAAGCAATCTTGATCTTTATTTCTAGTCATGAACTGTGCCCAAGTACACTTCACTTGAATAAAGATTTCATATAGCTGCTCAACACCATACTACGGGCATTCACTCTATTGCTAAAAATATGAAATGAAACTAGAAGAGTCTACCTAAGGGTGGAATGAAAGTTCTTCAAATCCCTGCATCCAAGTGTTGTATTTATAGGTTGCACACATCCCACGATATCGAATCTACGATGACATAGCTTGTGCTACAATATTAAATATACGACATCATAGATACAATATCATAGTTATGGTAACATTGGCGGACCAAAATTAACTTTTTGTCAAACAGATGCTTGTGCTACGATATTGAATATACAACATTGTAGATACAATATTGTAGTTACAATATCGTTTGTGGACAAAATTTGACTTTTTGTCAAATAGATGTGATATAGCATCAATGATATTGCATTAGGGATATCCCATCAGCAATATCCCAGCCAACTAATGATTCATCATGCATAAAGTTGATGATAATAATCAATATTTGTGGGTTTAGGTTTAAGGCATTTTAGAGGTTCTTTATATTATTTTTTATTATTTTGCTTTGAGGAATTCTTTTATTTATAATTCTTCAAATCTCTCATAAGAGAAACCTTTTTATTACTTAGGTCAAGATATTGCAAAATTCTCCAAGCTTAGTAAAATTTTTCTTTATGGGGATTTTAATACTTATGTTGGACAAAGTTAGATTCAAAGGCTTATTTGGAATTCTCAATTACAATGTAGTAAAGAGCTATATTTAGTTCACAAAAGATCATTTGTTGATCATAGTACAAATTAGAGGAGTATTCATTTCTTGGAGTGGGGTCTTTCCTTTGATTTTTTAATCCTTAAGGACATTAGCAAATTTCCTTCCTCTTATTTCACCTTTACTGGGCACCAAGGCACCTCTTGCATTGATCTTCTTTTGTCTACTCATAATAATATAGCTCTAGTGAAAGCTTTCAAGTAGGAGAAAAAATTTTAGATCTCCTCATCAATAACTGAAATGCACTATTCTTGCTTTAATTTATCATATTCATTACAAGACATGTAGAACTTGTAATCTCATAGAAGATCTTTGTCAAGATTTTCAAACAAGAGTGGCTAATATGTTGGTCAAAAACAACAATGAGCTAGATTTCACTAATATTCTTTTATCTATAGCTACTCAGGTGCAAATTAAGAAGTGGCCTACTTGTAGAAAACCTTGGTTTTATGTGCGCAATTTTACACCCTGTAAAGATGTTATAGCTTCACATTTTGATGTTTCAATATTGAAGAATTATAGAAATCTTATTTTTTTTAAAAGGAAGTTCATTAAAGAATAGCAAGAAAGAATGATCAATGAGATTTGATGATCTCTTCTATAATTGGATTGATTATGTTGCTGGTTTGTCATCTTATGTATGACTCACTCGAATGTTGTACTTCTAGAGGTAAGCCTAGGTGATTTAAGTACCCAGAAACAATGGTGAACTCAAGAGTTTATTGTTTCTTCCCTTGACATCCCAAGTTCTCCCTCAATTAATATATGTCACCTATTGATCACTGGTACATCCATAAATCATTATTGCTTTCTAACATAAAGTAAAAATATGCAAGGATTCCAACTTCTCTTCTATTCATAACAAAAAGATATTTGTACAAACTTTATAATCTTCACTCATACAAAGATAATGAGAAAAGGTTTGTACATAGATGAGACCCCTTAACTGACTCTCATGTTAAGAAAAGATTGCCTACTTTGCTCATACAAATTAAATAAGAACAATAATACAAGAATGGAAAGAAAAATGGGAGAAATAAGTAATTTCCTTAAGAGAAATTAGTAATTGGGTAGTAGGAAAGCATATATCTTAGAATACCTTCCTCAAGTGTTTGGAAGAACAAGGCCTAATACCTCAATTTATACAAATTTTGGATCCATTTAATGGAGAGACGAGGGACATCAATGGATCTTAAAAGTTTTCACCTACTAGGTAGGTGGCTCCCAAGGTATCCTTGTTGAATTTCTCCTTCAAACTTCACATGTTGATGATAGGTGTAGACCATTTCTTCTTGTATGGCAAATTTGACAAGTGCTCTTCATGGCCAATTTTGACCAGCCATAACTTTCATGTTTGGAATCAATTTTATGCAAACCAGTGGTCAAAATTAGTTAATTTGAATGTTTTGGACATGATGGTATGGTTGAGTTTTTCATCTAAGATTATTTAATCCCTATTTTTGGTCCTACAAAATAAGATATACAAACATATTATTAATGAGATAGAACATAATATAGATGATAATAATTGACTAAAATATACTTACTAGTGATCTAATATAAAATAAAATAAAAATTATTTATTAAGAAATATTACTACTTTAGGTGCCCATCATAGCCCCCAACTAGCATTTTGTCAATCCCCTAGCAAAATAATGAGATAGAAATAATGAGTACCTAAAATTTGTTAAATATTTTTAACAAGGAAACTAAAGTACTTAGAGGAAAACCTCTATTGTTAGTATTTATTGATCATATACTAAGTAACCAACCATAAAACTCTTATTATTATTTGTAAAATTAGTCTTTTATTTTCTCTCTTTTTAAAGCAAAATATTTTTACATCCAATGTTATTACAAGAAATTATCTAGGTTGCTTATGTGTTTCATATTCTCTACAACATCAAGAGATGAAGATGTAAGAAATAAAAATGAAGATCATGAATTGAATTGCAAAGAAAAAAAATTGCACCTTATGCTTGATTCTGTAGTCAAACTTGCACATAGGTATGCACATAATTTACAACATATGTTAATCCCATTTTAGCTCATTTTTCCATTGTTTCCATATCTCATTTTAGCTCTTATTTAAATCCCATTGTTGAGATTTCAAGCTTGTTAGGGAGATCAAAGACATGCAAGGATCCTTTTTTGTAATGTTATTAGTTTGGTTTTTAACTTCTTAGGTTTTGCTTTTGTGTTTAGTGTACATCTTATTTTTCCAACTTAATTTTTTTAATAATTATTTGTTGATTTTTCTAAATTCTTAGATTTGATTATTTTAATATTATTTTATGTAATTTTATTATTTTTGAGATCTATTGTCATGCATGGGATGTTAATTAACATTTTGACCAAATTTAACTATGTTTTAACTAGTTTTGATCATGTTTTATATTTATTGCAAATTATGTTGATAATTCAACTATAAACCAAGGGTTTCATACTGGTTTTCATGTTTTTGATGCCTTAGATGACTTCAAATGGTATCAGCCCAAAATGCAAAGTTATGAGGATCATGATGCAAACTTCAAGGACCTCTCATTGGTGTGTTATGACCTAGTCATAATAGATGATAGCATTTTCAAAATTAGCATGAAAATCCAAACAAACTAGAAATAGACAATTGTTGGTGTTTTAGCAAGTTTACAAGCGTAGAACTACCATGAGAAGATTATATTTCTGCATGATATTTTAGTATATTTTAGACATTCATGTACACTCATACTTTAAGTTTTTAACTAATTTGATACATTAGAACTTTTGCTTTAGCAACATTTATTGATCTATTGTTTTAGAAAGTTGGTTTGGCCTTTTGGCATGTTTTGATAAATGTGAGATTTGGGTTCATCAAACTTTTGTTTGAAAAATATGAGATTTAGGCTCATCAACCATTTAAAATTATTTAAATTTTAGATTCAACAACTCCACATTCTATGTGAGAACTAAACTCACGAATCCTTAGTTTGACCATTCAGACTCCACTGGAGGTTTAGGTTCATCTTTCTCACCACCTAGAAATATGTTTATTGGAATAATTATCTATTGGTTTGGTAATCAGTTCAGTTTGGCTAATTTGGAATATGTAGATTTTAGACTTACCAAGCATTTGACATATGAGTTTAAGACTCATCAATACAAATATATACATGAGTTGAAAATTCATCAATATATGGGTTTTAGAATCACCAAACATCTACTAATATGTGAGTTAAAGTATCACCAATTTATTCATTTATTAGATTAATTAGTGATGTTGGATTCTCTTTTATTATTTTGGTTATTTGTTCAAGTTCTATGTATTTGATGTATTGGCTTGGTTTGTATTTTTATTACTAAATTTTGACTGTAACTAACTTATGTGCATGACTATCTAGCCACCTAATGTCTTCAACCAAACCCATAAGGAAGTATTTATTGGTTTTGCTTACTATACTCAGTCTTAGGATTAATTCCCTTAGTTTTTGTGATTTTAGAGGAATTTATTACCTTAGATAAAAAGGACTTAGAGAATGCTACTGATAATTAATTATTATTTGAGATGTTTAATTAATATTATGATTTTAGTTCAAATTGGATTCTATGTTATAATGTTTAACTTAAATTACAGATTTGGTATTAGTTATGGAACTTGTACTATGTTATGCATATTTTTTATGTAGGTTGATTCTATTTTTGATGTTGATTACATTTTATTTTATTTTGCATATGTTGGTTCTATCCATTTAAGTAGTGCTAGTGCCCAATGCCTAATAATGTAGCTACATTTGGATCTTCACATTTTTCTCTTGTTGTTTCATTAAATTGTAATTTACATTCTAATGGTGTGATTATTAATGTTATAATTTAGTTTTTACTATAATTATTAATTTATAGCTTAGGAAAATAGATTACATCCTATTTTGGTAGTGAATAAATTAGGTTGGACATGGTTGGGGCTATTACCATTATTTCTATCATGTTTTATATTTTATTGCATATTTCTCTTGCCCTTGTGCATCTATTTATGAATGCCTATTATGTTTTATCGCATATTTCTATTGAATGTTTTATATTATGCATATTTCTATTTATGCTTTACCTATTATGTTTTGCTTGGCATCCATTCAATTTTAGTAGGTAGCCATTTATTTTTCTTCATATTTATGTTACTATATAAGTAAAGTATTTTTAGTATAAGATTAATTAGTGGACTATTACAAGTTGGCATCAAAGCTATTGGTTTGACATTCTTGGATTTATGGTATAGGATGCTACCAAGCAAGATTTTTGGGATCCTAAGTAGGTCAAACCCCAATCAACCTAGTGGGGAAGTCTCTCAAAATGATGTGATGAGGGAGATGTTTACTAATTTAAGAAGCTAGAATCAATCTAATGCTGGGAATAATGGTTAGTATTAACCTAATCATTCCAATGCTAGTGATAGAAGGTCTATTAAGCAAGCACTCATGGATCAATTTAGGAGTTGAATCTTCCATCTTTTGATGGTGTGGAAGATCAAGTAGCCACTTTGAAGTGGTTGCATAAGGTAAATGGAGCTTATGGATTACACTTCAATGCAACAAATTACTTGACTGCCCATTAAATTATGGATGTAGGTAACTATTGGTGGTAGATAACTAGGGTTTCAAGAGGTTGGGAGCATATAAAAGTTGACTAGACTAAATTTGTTAGAGCTTTGAGGAAGATAAATGTTTCCATAGTATTTAAGAAAAACAAGGCCAAAGAGCTATCCAATTTAGAGTGAGAAGATTTCACTATTTTGGAGTATGATGCAAGGTTGCTCTAACTAGTGCAATTTGATTTCCACCTATAGGATAATTAGGAAGAGATGATTAGTCACTTAATTAATGGAATCATTAATCCTATCCATGTAGGTTTGATCCCTCTTATTTTAATGGAGTATGAGGTAACTCATACTAAGGATTTGATAATAGAGAGAAGCATAGGGTTAGACAAGAAGAAGGAACTAGACCAGCTTAAGACGAGACCTCATCCCATGATCAAAGGTAATAGTTTTAATTAGTTTAGGACTTTGATTAGTAGAAGAAATTAGAGAACTAGTACCCCTCCCACATGCTTTTCTTGTGGCAAGGTTGAAAATCTTAGAAATGAATGTCCCAATTACTGTACATGTGGAAAACTGGAACATATGAGCTGGAAGTTCCTCAATAAGATAGCTGAGAACTAGACTAGTGAGCAAGAAGTGAATAGAGTAAGAAAGTTTAGAGTAAGAATTAAGGTTGCAAGGGTAAAGTTTATGCCTTGATAAATCAACCTTTAGATAAACAACCTAAAACTGTTATGGATATCATAGGTACCATTGAAGGTTTTTCTTTCTTGATTTTATGTGACCTTGGTGCTAGTCATTCATGTGTAGATCCTAGAGTTGTGACCTATTTACAACTTGAGCCAGCATTCATGTATTTTTTCACTGTTAGTTCATATTACTCATTCTCCTAGTATGGTAGCTTTAGATATGTTGCCTTTGATGGAGATGATGATATAAGAAAATAGATGGTATGGATATTTATTGGTAATGGAACTTAAAGAGTGTAACGTCCCCATTCTTGAATGATGTTGCTGCATAGTGATGATGGTGCCTCTTTACAACAAGTGTTATCGTTATCATAATAAGACCCAAAAGGGTAGTTGTAATTGAGACCCGAAAGGATGCATTGTAATAATGAACATGTCTATTGAGGTGATCTTTGGGGGTTTGACCTAAGGCATTTATACCTAGGCTTACAGGTCGTGTGAGCATGGAGTGGTAGAGTTGGTAAAGGAAATTCATAGGAGCTAGGTGAAGCAAGATAGGAAGTGGACTAGTCATTCCTTCTTGTTGGTTGTAGGCCTAACTGTGGATGTGTCAACATGGATGCATTGATGATGCTCCATTGAAGGAGATGCATTGACAAAGTTACCTGACATATTAGGTCTCATCATACCCCCATGAATAACTAAAAATTTGTCCTCAAGTTATATATAAATGGACAAAGCTTCATTACAAAAACTATGAGGTGACCAAGACTAGATTGGATACCATTACAAAATTGGAGTGCCACATTACAAAATTTTATTTGAATGGATGTATTACAAAGTGAAAAAATACTAGATAAATTTTAAGGTTTACAAAATTGTAGAGGTTTTCAAAAATCTCCTAAAGATAAATCTTCTTGTTGTTGCGAGCGATGGTAGATTTTTCAATCTTAATTATTATGTTGATGCTTCTCTTTTATGTAGAACATTTTTTAAGGATGGATGAAAATTTCTCCTCATAAGCCCATGGGTCTAGCAAATATGTGATGCTTGAGCTTTAATCCTTGTATGTGCTATTATCTGTTCATGGCATATCCTCCTTTGTCCTTTTCTTAGCATCTTTTCCTTGAATTGCAAAAGACCTTCAACCTTAGGCATTCCTTTTAGCATCACTGTAATCACAAAAGGATCAATCATTAGTTTTGGCAAATTTTCCTCAATAATTAAACTTTTCAAATCCTTAATTAGCTCAAAATTCAAAAAAAAATTTTTATTTCAACTCAAGATGATTACAAAATAATGTTCCCAAGGCTATCAGGTAACCAAAATCATCAAGTTGTTCAAGTCATTTTGATTATTTTTAGTATTACTTACCCTAATGTTTGAAAATAGGGTGTTATAAAAATTTCAAAAATCACATCCTTAATCCACCCCCTCCCTCTCCCCCCTCCTTCCCCCCACCCCCACAAAAATGATAAATGAGCTTAACTCTAGACGCGCACAAGTTTTTAAATAATTAAAACCAAAGGTCTAGTCCATAATATGGCCAAGAAATGTTGAATTTAGAGGAAATTTCAATAGAAAAGCATTAAAGATAATTCAAAATTGATGAGAAGTAGTTCCACAATCATGCATAAAGTTTAAGAAGTTTTCCATGATGCCCTTAAAGATGTGAGGTTGGTTTTAGAGCTATGATTAACAAAAGTCATGAAAGTGGGTCCTCCCCAATGCAGGCTCTTGCCATAATACCCTTACATAACTACTTTTATAGATGTCTATGGGCATCTAAGAAGTCAAATGTAGATCATGCCTTTGTTCCAAATAACACACAACTGCCTTGGTTAGGATCCTTCACTATATTATACAAAACCATTAGGCTCATGATTACATGCGGCAGTGAGGTGAATAATGGGATGAGAAGAAATTGCAGAGATTGGGATGTGAGGTACCTAACCATGTCTACAATATGTTCTTGTGTTAATTATGATTAAGATGACCATCATACCTATCTATCCAAGTTTCAAACTAAGTCCATACCATTAACAATGGCCTTGCATTGATGTGTCCCTTCTTGCTTACCATCATGAGTCCACAACAACCATAGAGAAGGAACATTACTCCAAAAAGAGAATAAAAGAGAAGAAGAAAAGAAGGAAGGGCCTTAGTTAGAGGGATGCCTTTAGGCATGGGTAGTATATATTTCTAGCCCCCTAACTAATGCTTGTAGCCCATTATTATATCTAAGGATGTGCTTTGAATTCCCATTGTTTTTTCTTTTTCTTATATTTTGTGTTTTTCTATTTTTCTCCTTTTTTTGTTTGTTTTTTTCTTTATTTTTTTCTCTTTCTTTTTTTTCTTTTTTTTTTCATGAAAACCACACCATGCAAAGACACGCTTCCTATTGGTCAACAATAAGAGTGATGATATGTTCCATGATGAGTCATAGGTCCCAAGAATGAAGTCAAGAAGAGAACCCAACAAATCCCCTTGAGGTCACGCCCTTCTCCATTCCCACTTTTCTTTTCCTTTTTTGTTAAGGCATAATGATCATTCCTTAATTTTAGTTTTGTGTGAGAAGAACCATATTTCTTTCATGATAAAGACCTTTTAGTTAGAGAAATTGGAGGGATGGATGATGTGGTCTCAGGACATTACATAATTATTTACCCAATCAACTTGATAGCATAAGACATAGACCCAACACATGGCATTAACTTCTACACTAGCAACATTGTTATTAACAAAAACATAGTAGACATTCGTAAAACATAAAGGAAATGAATTAAGAAAAGAGAACATTATAAAGAAAGGAAAAATAACAAGAAATAGAAAACATATTAAGAATTGGAAAATTTTTTAAGAAATAAGAAAATGATAAAAAATTGTAAAATAAAAAAATGAAAATTCACTTATTAGTTCTTGATTTAAGATGAGGCATCTCCCCCATAACTAGACTCATGGGCAAGCATTCAGAAAATGGACCACACATTCCCTTGTTTATACACCATAATTTTTCTATTTATCATCTTTAATGATTTAAGTTTTCACTTGGTAGCACATTTAACATTGATGATAATCACGTTTCAATCATTTGAACACATATCTTTAGTTGGACTAGAAGGTGGTTTCTTTTTAGGGGATTCAAACATGTTTCCTTTCTATTTTAGTTCTTGTGCCTCCTTGTTTAACATCTTCTTTTAGTTTATAGTTAGAGTGTAATATGTTCTTCTCTAGGTTCTCTATTTGGTTTATTTTCTTAGGACAAGAACTAATATTGGATGTTTCCATGCATTTTTAAAATAGTTTGGTATTCTCATTTTTTAGCCATTAGGTGTCTTTTGGTTTAGTGGCTATTATGTAGACTTGGTTTTGTACATACACTTGTTCGTTAAGTTTGTTGTGGGTTGGAATAGGGATCATGTCATCACTTTGAACTTTTAGCCCACAACTGCACCCTTTATCATTATTAGTAATGCATGGAATTTCTTGTCTTTCCATAGTCAAAGGTTCATCTTTTATGTTTTATGTTGGAGTGGTGATAGTTGCTGGCTTTTGCATAGGATTAGGAGACATTGTTTTTGTGAGGAAGGAGGTTGCACCAAATTGTTCTTGTGCTAGTTCTGATGAGCTAGTAGGTCTACTAGTTTTATTTACATGTGTGGAAACTATCCTAAAGAAAGAACATTTCCAAGATTTTTGTTGGGATCTACTAATATTATCATTTATTTTTATGTTGATAACACAAGTGTCATACTATTGTTGAGGTTGTGGTGCCAATCCTTCCTGCATTATTGGTGGTAACATATGTTGAAGGGAAGTATGAGAGTATTGAGGAGGTGACAGAGGATAAGAGGCATGAAAAGGTGATTCCATAGGAGATGTTTTAGGTTGATGGTATTCAAGAGATTAATAGGAGTAATTTGAGGCATGAAAAGTAGAACTACTTGGAAAAATAGGTTTTTGAACATAGTATCCATAAGAGTCTAGCTGGGAATAAGGGTATTGTTGGTTTATTGATGGCATCACCCACTACTGTAGGTTTTGCCATTATGGTTGATAGTAGTTTTGAGGTTGATAAGAAGTCCTACTAGGATAGTCTTGTTGGTTGTAGAATTGTTTATAATTACATTATAGATAAGTCAATATTTTAGGCATTTTATTTTTTATGAACTTAGGATTCAAAGTAAAAGCCCCAAACTCTTCTTAATGTAACATAATTGGGTAATGTACTTTTGGATGTTTATATTGACAAATGTCACATCCATAATCCTCATCTGTATATGAGTTTGCAACCTCTTCTACTATAGCTATTTTCCCTTTTGTCTATAGGTGTTCTTACTTTTTTCTTTATTCTTTTTCTTCTTTTTATTTTGATCACTTGATCCTATTTGCTTTACCTTAACCTCTATGATTTTCAAGTTTTTTATAACTTTTTCATTCATCAACTTCCATATCATATCTACCCTTGCTTCAATGTTAGCAATAAACTTTTGTATTGGCAAGGTTTTGAGTGAAATCAACTTATTAAGAGATACCTCTTTTTCTTGATCATAAATATGAACCTCCCTTTTGTGAAAAGTTGAATCCCAGTTATATTCCTCTACATTTTTCCTTTTGCATAATTCTCCTTCTTCTTTTGCCACTTGTTCAATTAGCCTTTGTATTTAATAGGCTCTCAGTTCTAATAATCTTCATTCAGCATAGATCCTAAGGGTCTCCTTAATTTTGTTACAATGCCCATCTATGATATGATAAAATTGCTCTTTTTGAGAAAATCCGTGGCTTGGGCATCTATGTAGTAGAGAATATTGTCTACCCAAGGCTGCATCAAGGGATTCATGGTTCTCTTACTTCCACCCTTGGATTTGTTTTCTTAGATTAGACACTTGTGAATAAGTTTGGTATTTTTCATTGAAGAGCTTAAGAATTGTGGACCATCGGTGGACTAAATCTGGTTCAAATGATCTATACCAACTTTAAGCTTCTTCTATTAATGTCTTAGGAAAAAGCTTAAGCTTTTGCCAGTTACTTTTAATGTTTTGTAAGGCATAGGGATCGTGTAAGGCTTGTAAATGATATTATGGATCAGAATTATAGCCTCCTTTAAATTTAGAAATGTTATTCATATCAAGCCATTTGATGTAGCTTTTCCTTTGATGCCTTTGAGGTGTTTGAACTCCCTCCCTGATTTGTATCATGCTCCTAGTAGCCAACAAGGGTTCATCATCATCAAACATGTCATGGTCATAATCTCTATTTCTATTTGTCTAATAGTAATAGTCTCGTCTATGCTCACTTTGATGTTTTTCATCTTGTCTTTGATCTCTATTTCCATCTTCATCTTGACCCCTTAGTGTATCTCTATCTCCATACCTATGTTCATCTTTGTTAGAGTTAGATGTTGAAGATGAAGAGGAAGATGGTGAATTGGAAGAATTTCCATGGCTTCTATATCTCATCCTATGCTCCCTTGATTCATCTCTTCTAGGATTGGAGGAGGTCCTAGGCCTTGAGGCCCTCATTATTCTAGGAATTGCTCCATCTTCTCTAGGATTATTTGCATTAGTTGAACATAGTCTTTGAATGTAGTAAAAGTCTAAATGGGCATATGAGATCCCTACTTGTAGTGGTTTAATCTAATTTTCTTTAATATAGATCTTATCATTACTACTATCAGTGTTCTCATCATGTGATGGACTATAGGCCTTATGTGAAAGAGACATGTTTTTATTTGATAATTTGTATGACTTAAAATATTAATATTTCCTAAAAGATAAATAATTAATGCTTTAACAATGATCGTTTATAACATAACTAATTTAGATAGCTAGCACCACCCTCGGCAACGACATCAATGATGAGCAGTGAGTATTCCCTACATCAAACTATACAAATCAAATGCATTCATATGCAAACTGGTCAAATTTTGTGGATGCAACTAGTGTGGTATCTAGATTGTGAAGCATTGATCACAAGTCATTGTCTTCTCACTTGGACTAGTGGTAGCTTTATCACGTATGATTTAGTCTAAAGTGAGGCATATGATTATTAATGTTGTGTGGCTAAGGCTTAGTTATATGAAAATTAATTATTTAATCTAATTAATAATAAGAAGATTAATCATAAACTATCCCAAGGATAATGAGTGTCCATTCCCAGCTACTTGTACATATTCTAAACACATGTACCCACTATTGGAATCACTAAGTGTTATGCTACTAGGCGAACCAAGCAATAATGCTATTGGGATTACCAAGTGAATACACATTTATGCTCAAAATTAATTGTCCCCATTTCAACGATTAATTAATGTGCATGGAAATGTAAATGTAAACTAAGTACATAGAATATAAATTGCATTGAAAGTAAATCTATTCTAAGTCAAAGTACTATAATGAATATGAATCAATCTTGATCTTATTATTGTTCATGAAATGTGTCCAAGTACAATGTCACTTGAATAAGATGTTGTACAATTGACTCAAATCCACACTACAGGCATTCATTGATTGTTTACTAATATTCTAGGAGAAAATAGCAAGAGTCTAGTTGTACTACATATCAAATGGTGTCAAATATGTAGTGGGTGCTTTCATATTTATAGGCAAATATAGGCATTACATCAACAGGGATGTATTAATGCATTTAGCTACATCAACGGGGATGCATTGATGGGGTTGCATCAACAAGGATGCGTTAACGCATCGAAGATGCATTTTCGGTAAATGCATTAATGGATCCTCATTGCCACATATGCATTAATGGGGATGCATCGATGAGGCTCTATCGAAGGGTATGCATCGATGAAGTTACCTAACATATTAGGTCTCATTACTTATCATGAGTAATAGGCAAAGGTTGGCATCATAAAGATGTATCCACAAAGAAGAAGGTGTTATCAAGAAGTATTTCATACAGTCTAGTGAAGTTTAGTTAGTAATGACTTAATGAGGTATGAAAAAAGTTTGTAAAGTTAAGTTTTAGAGGAATTGAGAAATTTTAACATGGTACCAGATAAATTAACATGACCCTCGACCTCTAGGTAACAAAAAATTACAAAATTTTCCAAAACAACATTTTAAGGACTCCTAGAATGCTTGAACATTAGAAACTATTGGTGTTTTAGCAACTTTAGGAGCCTATAACAACCATGAGAAGGTTAGATTTTCCCTTGGTGATATTTTAGTATTTTTTTAGACATTCATCTACACTCATACTTTGGGTTTTAACCTAATTTGATACATCAAAACTTTTGGTTTCGCAAAGTTTATTGACTTCTTGGTTTATAAAGTTTGCTTGGTCTTTTGGATTATTTGAAAAATGTAGGCTCACAAACCTTTTATTTAATAAATATGAGATTTAGGTTCACCATGCATTAAAAATTATTTAAATTGTATATTTATCAACTCCATATTCTATGTGAGATCTAGACTTATTTATCCTTAGTTTGAAAATTCCAAATCTATTGGACATTTAGGTTTGTTTTACATATTACCTAGGAATATGTTTATTGGATCTATTATCAAGTGGTCTGGTAATTGATTTGGTTTGGCCAATTTAGTACCATGTTGATTTTAGAATCACTAAGCATCATGAGAAGCTTCCATGGATTCCACAGTCCAAGCTCTCTCAATGTCACAAACTAGCAAATTTGAACAAGAAAAGAAAATGAATGCTTTATTCTTACTCAAATGGAAAATTTATAGCTGAAAGGAAGAACAAGTTCCAAGGACAAACTAGAGATTAAATCAAATTCTCACATACACTCAATCAAAGATAATGCACTCTCACATGGGCTATGATTAAGGCATCTTGCCAAGACTCTATCTCTCTCTACTCACCTTTTTCTCCCTAGCTTGTCTTAATCAAAATGAAGGTCTAAGAGATCTATTTATATCCTTTCTCCTTATCTCTTCATCTTTCGTCTTTAATTTCAAAATTTGAATCTTTAAAAATTCATAGTGAATTGTCTCATATCTATACAAGTTAGCTTGAAGGAGAATGAGACATCTTACCTGAAAGTAGTTAGTTTAGAATGGAGAAATCTTGTAGTTAGGGGAGACATTTTGAACAAAAAGGAGATGTCTTATAGACATGTGAGACATCTTATAAGAGACATCTTAAGGTAGGGAAGCCATCTTTCTATTAGAGGAGATGTATCTCTAGATATGCCAAAATTTCAAGATGCTTATTTTGAGGTTTGGAGCCTTTGGACATCTCCAAACAAGTTCCCATTGATCCTAGAACCTCCTAGGCTCATCAAAATAGACTCAAAACATCCCCAGACATGCCAGAACACCTTGATATCATCATTAATAAAATAACACCAAAAGATAAATACAACAACACACATACATCTATGTATAAACATATTGAGGATTAGACATGGAATGGATGATGTTCTCATCATCTCTCCCACCCTTAAAAAATTAAAGTTATCCTTAAGTTGGTTGTACACTTGGGATAGCATTAAGCCCCCACAAAGCTAAGTCTTTCTCATGGATCCAAATGACATTTTCAAACCCTTTAACATTCTAATACACTAAGTACTCATGCACTTTTTTGCCTCTTGTGCTCCTAGCCTTTCTTGCTTGTAGCATTATGGCTTTTCTTGATGGTTTGGCTAAGCTTGAGTCTTCAAGTATATCCTTAAGTATCTCAAGACTATCCCTCAAGCCTGATGTAATCACATTTCCCTAGTATGGACTCAAATATAAAACATTAAAAGACATAAGAAATATACAATTCATTAGGTTAGTTAATCTCATATGCATTTGGATTTATTTTGGTACTAATCTAAAATGAACTAATTTTTCTTGACTTGATCTTGTAGAAGTACATGTTTTGTCTTTCCTTACCCAAGTAAATCCAAACATAATCACTAATCTAGAAATTAATTATCCTCTTATCCTCATTGGCCTTGGAAGATACAACCTTGGTCTTTTTCGCCAATTGAGATTTAACTTGCTGATGTGTCTCTTTTATTTGCTTAACAAAGTGTGAACTCAATGAGGTACAATCTTTAAATGTTCTCAACTCATCAACCATTGTTGGTAAAAACTCATAATTTACCATAAAGGGACTCTTACCAATGCTAGAATGGGAAGCATTATTATATGAGAATTTAACATAGGCCAACATGTTTTCCCATCTTTGAGACTAATCCTCACACAAACACCTCAATTTCTTCAATAGAAACATATTCACAACTTTAGTTTGGCCATTGGTTTGAGGATGATATGTTGTGGAAAAAGATAACTTGGTTCCAAGTAGTTTCCAAAGTGATCTTCAAAAATGGCTTGTAAACTTAACATCCCTATCACTCATAATGTACCAAGAAATGTCATGTAGCCTCACAACATGTTGAAATAATAAATGTGCAACATGGGAAGCATCACTACTTTTCTTGCATGGAATAAAATGAGCCATCTTGGTGAATCTATCTACTGCAAAAGGTATAGAAACATGACCATATATTATCTTAGGAATGCCACAAATAAAGTCCAACAAACAATTTTCCAAGGAGAATTTGGGATTGGCAAAGATAGATAATGACCATCTACATCTTTTTCCCATTTGAACTTTTGACAAGTATAACATTCTTTTACAAATGTAACCACATCACTATACATACCTTGCCAAAAGTAATTTTTTCTTACCAATTCCAATGTCTTCATCTTTCCCATATGTATAGCCATGTCACTTTGGTGTTTCTCTTCAAGGAGTTTGTACTTGAAATCATACTTTGGAATACAAATTTTTCCATCCTTAAACAAAATTCCATTCTTTACATGGTAAGATTTTCATTGATTAGTCCTTCCTAACAATGGAGAAAATAACTACTTCCAAATTACACCAAAAAATTTGTCATTAGGATATAATGAAGTAAAAGAGTCAAAACCTTGAACTTCCACATTAGAAGAAACAATATAAACTCTAGACAAAGCATTATCCACAGCATTAGACTTGCCACTCCTATGTTTCAAAACAAAATGCAATTCTTGAAATTTCTCTATCCATGTCATATGCTTGGCACTCAATTTATTTTGAGAATTCAAAAATTAAAGTGCTCTATGATCAGTAAACAAAAGAAACTTTGATCTTAGCAAGTAATGTCTCCAATGTTTAATGGCTTGAAGTATAGCATATAACTCCTTTTCATTCACCCTATAAATTTTTTTACATTCATTTAATTTTTTGAAAAGGAATGCAATTGGCTTACCTTCTTGAGAAAGCACACCTCCAATAGCAAGCCTACTTACATCTACTTCCACTTCAAAAAGTTTTGAGAAATTTGGAATTGCAAAAATCAAAGCACTATAAATTTTTTTGTTCAATGCTTGGAAAGATTTTTCTTTTTCATTATTCCACACATAGGCTGAATTTTTATTTAAACAAGAAAGCATAGGCCATGTAATGGAATTTGAAATTCCTAATAAATTTGCTATAGAAGCTAGCCAAACCAAGAAAAGATCTCATCTCTTCCACATTCCTAGGTAAAGGCCATTCCTTAATTTGCCTTGACCTTGCTTGGTTTCATATTGACTTGGTTCTTGGAGACAGCATGACCTAAGTACATAATTTCTTTCTTCATAAAGTTACATTTCTTAGCATTGATTGCTAACTTTTCCTCTTGTAACTTGGAACATACCATCCTCAAATGATGAACATGGTCCTCTTCTTTAAAATTGTACACAAGAATATCATCAAAGAAAACAATGCAACATTTACCAATAAAATTCCTTAGAACATCATGCATGAGCCTCATAAATGTGGCTAGAGCATTGGTTAGCCCAAAAGGCATAACTAAACACTCATACAAGTCATTTGATGTCTTAAATATTGGTTTCCATTTATCTTCTAGGCTAATCGTTATTTGATGATAGCCACCTTTAAAATCAACTTTAGAAAAAATATCAGTGTTGGCAATCACATCAAGAATGTCATCTGATGAGTGGCGAGGTACCCCTACACTCAACCATACGAATACAAGCGTACACGCGCGATCCGATCGAACTCCGTAGACTAAATGCCTTAACGCCACAAGAAACACTTGGGGTTAATCGTTCGTTGTCTTCCCAGGCTTGCTTGTATGTGTCACGGTGTATGGTTAAGCAAGTCTGAGGTATGTGATTTTTTTGGTATTTTTCAGTTTATCTCCTAAGCTATGAGGGAAAGGGTTGAGAAACTAACTAACTCTAACTAATGTCCTAAGTCTAAATTAACTAGCGTCAGCATCCGTTCCCACTTACCGGACACACCCTGAACTATGCAACTATGGCTACCAAACGCTAATCGTTACTGGGATCACCACACGTAACGCAAGTGCTCGAAGTGGTCGTACTGAGGCACCTATTTAGCCTAAGTGTGATAAGTAGCTGATTCCTTGGCCAGTCGTACACACCCATGGATGCTCGTAGCCAAGTTGTACTTATCACACGTTCTAGCCTAGCGATGAGTAGCCGATTCCTTAACTAGCCATACACATTGGACCACTACTGGGATTACCAAGCGCAGATCCTGGAATATGCTACTGGGTTACCAAGCAATCCAATGCTCGTAGTCAAGTCATACTCACGCGTTGCGACGAGCAGCCAATTTCTTAATTAGCCGTACACATCCGTAGATGCTTGTAATCAAGTTGTACTCATGCGCACTAGGAAAGCAATAAATAATAACAATAATTAAAACCATGTACTGCAAGGTTTATCCAATCAAGTTCTTCTTTATTGCCGTACACAACTGGTGTTCAGGTTACAAAGTTGCTCGAATAAAAAGCCGTTCACTCTAGAACTCCTACTGCGGGCACATGGGAAAAATTCTAACTTTGGAGAGATCAAACTGCCAGAGCTTCGCTACTTCTAGCCAGGATTGGGAAATGAAGAGAGTGCCACCTCTTATTTATAGATATGGCGGCGGACTGCGATATCGCAGGGAAAGACACGATATCGCGGCGGTCGAGATATCACGGCGGCCGCGATATCGCGGCGGTCGAGATATCACGGTGGCCGCGATATCGCGGCCCAGTGCATGTCGCGTCTCATCATACCCCCATGACTGAATGAAAACTCGTCCTCGAGTTCCTTACAATAATATCAGGTAGGTATGGGATTATTGAGGGGAAGTGGAACTAATGGAATGACATGTGAACGGGTCTTTGTTACAAGACTTGACACAACCGGTGTTCATGACAACAAGGGTGAACACCTTATTACAATGACATCAGGCCACAATTGGCAGCTGAGAGAAAAGAGGAGAGAGAGAATAGAAGAGAAGAAGAGAGAAGAGTCTTGTTGCTGCTAATGCCTAGATTGCGCCATCTGTTGTCCATCTGTAAGCGCATTATCCATTCTACTCCTTGCATAGCTGCTTCAGCGCTGCTCCACTCCAAGTGTTGCTCCAGATCCATTCCATTGTTGTATGATTGCCACCTGCACACACAACACAATCATATATTAGCAAGGTTAATGGAATCATGAAGTAAATAATACCTTGCTTTTGTTTAGGTTCATTGGCTAGGTTGTGGTATGGCTGATATGGATCTGGGAAAATGTATATGATGACTACCGAAGGTGTAGGGGTTAAAAAGAAAAACGAAAAAATCCGGGGCATAGGAGAAAAATCGAAAAAGCAAGTCCCGTACCCCCATGACTAATCGTGAACCTCCGGTAGCGTTAGAATGGAGAAAGAAAAGGAGTAAGAAAGATAGGTAAAAAGGGACAACTATGACATCAGTGAAGTGGATGTCAAGATGGAAATGAAAAAAAATAAAATTTATTGCGAAAATGTTAAGGAAAAGAAGTTAACTAATGCTCCAAATAGGATTGTCAGTGGGTCCTCCCCAAAGCAGGCTCATGCCCTTACTGCCCTGACAATCCCACATTCAAAGAGTCCGTAGGCTCAGGGAATGTCCTTTGGAATAAGAGTTAAAGTCTTAACCGGAAGAATTTACCAAAGAGAAAACAATGCATCAACCAAAGTATTTACACTGATGATACAACTGACAATGAGGTGAACCATGGAGAGAAGGATGGAAAGAAGAGAAGTGAACTGGAATCCCAAGAACAAGGTGGTGTACAGCCCCTTGTGTGTTTTATGATTAATGCGACTTGGCAAATCTCATTCCAACTCCGGCTCAAACCAACCTCTTCCAGTGACTTCGCATCAATGCATTTGGTTAAATCATCCACTTGGAAACAAGGATGCATCTTCGAAGAGCCACCACCATACCGACAAAACAAAGGAGAGAATGGGAAGTGAGAAGGGCCTTAGTTAGAGGGAACACTTTGGTTTCATAACTAGTCCGTGCAGCCCAAATTTTATTTCGTCTAAGGGGTGTGCTTTGAATCCTCACTCTTGTGTGTTTTTTTTTTCTATTTTTATGCATGGGGACCACACCATGCAAAGACTTCTTTATTTTTATTGTCTTTGCTTCCAAAGAATGTGTAACATCAGAACGGTGAGAAAAATCAAGAAGAAAACAACCAAGCACCCAAGTGAATAACCAACACAAGAGCATCAAGTTCCCTTGAAGTCACGCCCTTTGCAATCCTTGAGACCTTCCTTAGTTTGAGAAATGCCCAGTCACCAATTCGTTAAAGTTCTTATTGGAAGGGAACTGTACATTTCCAAGCCAAGGGAAACCATAGACTTGATGGATAGATGGATGAAGTGATCTCATTGCCTGTCATATCAAAAGGAACATACCTTAGTATCAACAATGTAACTTAAAGGTAAAAACCAAACATTAGCAATTAATGAAAAACAGTTCATGTTCATCCCATCAGCCTGAACACTTATTGGGTGACGAACTTACATGGTGGATGACACACACACACACACACAAAATAGAAAAGTATAATGATGGTGTAAAACAAAAACATCAAAAGTTAAAGAAAAACGTAAAATAAAAAGTAGAAAAGTTAAGGAAATTTGTAAAACAAAAATGTGTAAAACAAAAACGTGTAAAACAAAAATCGAAAAAGAACTGAGGGCCCCATATGGTTAGCATAGGTGGCCATCTCCCCCATGACTGAGTTGTAAGGGAAAGATCCGAAATAGTGAGTGTTTGTTTGAATTTCTTAGAAATGCCCAACTTCTCCCAATTGATGATCTTAAGTTGAGGGGTGGAAGTTGGTGACGCTCACGTTCCAACGAGTCTATGCCACGGTTGTTGGCATGAGTTTCCTCAATTCGTTCCATGCATGTTTTTCTGCTCCTACGAGTAGCTATCAACCACGGGGTGTCTACTACTTCTTGTGTGGTTGCTACATACAGGCATCTTTGTTGCAGAGTTTCTTGGGCACACCTGTTAAATGGAGACATTTCCTCCATGTCATCACCCGATGAATCACTGTATGTGATGCATGGAACTACCCTCTTCTCAATCTTTCCATATATGTTGACCTTAGAGATTTCCAAGGAAAGATCGCGGATCCTAAGGCATGCGTCTACTGTGCTTAGCCATGCCCTTCCCATTATAACTGGGAAGTTCCCTTCGTTGTTGTTAACATCGATCACTAGAAAGTCTACTGGGTAGGACCAACCACACACAGTGGTAATAACATCCTCCACCAAACCCAAGGGAATCGTGATGGACTGGTCCGCCAACTCTAGTTGGATGTTGCTCTTCTTAAGTTGTGGCAGGTTCCAGGCTCGATACATCTGTTGTGAAATTAAGTTGACTCCGAAACCTGAGTCAAGAAGAGCCCGATGTGGTGCATTTCCAGCGATCTGCAAATAAATAAAGGGACTCCCAGGGTCAGTTAGTTTCCTGGGAAGGTGGCCTACCTTGATCCAGTCAGTTACGGTATGTGTTAGCATAACCGTATGCGTTACACTCCTTTAGACTGAAGGGTGCTCCGAAGTGTTAGATGGTGTAGGCATGTACATAGTCTCAACCGCTTGTTGTTGCGAGAGTTTGTTTGGGCTTTTAGTTCTGAAAAAAGGTCTCTTCTTTGTACAGTTGTCACTAGAACTAGTCCTCGGTTGGATATTTACAGCTCTTGCAGTGTGACGTTGCTGCGATTGAGGAGGAAGTTCCCCTTGCATTGTTGGAGCAGGAGGTGTTATAGGAACTACTTGAGGTGGAAGAGGTGCGGTTGGATTAGGAGGATGGTGGGGATATGGAGTGTCTCCCGGAGGAGAAGGAGTCCTTCTGAAGTACTCCCGAGCTTGGTAGCGATGGTTGGGGGTTGCGTGACCCATAGAGTCACTTGGAGAAATCGGCTGCTGCACATAATAACCGTAAGGATCAGGCTACCAGTAAGGGTATTGATGTGTTGGTGGTGGCATCCCCCATGACTATGGGTATTGGCACTACTGATGTTGTCCAACGGGCTGTGGAGGCATTCCACTTGGATAATATGTTAGTGGTTGGTGGAACTACCTTAGGTTACCTTGTGGATAAGGTAACCTTCGGGGTGTTTGCCGTTGATTAAGTCTTGGGTTTAGTGCATACACCCCAGACTCCTGCAGATGTGAGATAATTGGACAACATCCCTTAGGATGGTCATAGTAGCAGACCTCACATCCACTATCATTGTCTGAATCAGAATTTACAGCCCATCGGAGATAGGAATTTTCCCCTTACCCTTGTTATGTGTAGGGCTTAAATCTCTCCACTTTTTCTTTCCTTTGTCACTACTTTGCTTAGCCTTAGACTTGTCTACGATTTTTAAGACTGTTTCTATCTTAGAGTCTAAGGAACTCCATACATCGTCTACCTTAGCCGCTATTTCTGTTGTTAAGTTTTGGATCGGCAAGGTTTTCCGGTTCACCAACTCTTCAATTGGTGACTCATCCTCTTCATCACAGAATTTCACTCCCTTCTTGCGAAGGGAGGGATCGCGGTTGTATTCCTCCGCACTTTCTCTCTTCCGTAGCTCACCCTCTTCTTGCGCTACTTGTTCCAACAAGCTTTCAACTTCATGGGCTCTTAGTTGGGAGAGTCTCCCTTGGGCGTAAGTCCCAAGAGTTCTTCTCGTTTCATTTCTTAGCCCATCCACGATGTGGCGAAGTTGATCCCGCTTAGCGTACCCATGGCCCGGGCAACGATGTAGCAGTGTGTAGTAACGGGCCATGGCAGCATCCAAGGATTCATGAGCTCCTTGTTTCCAGCCTTGGATCTGCTTACGCAAGTTAGACACTCTGGAGTACGTTTGATATTTGTTGTTGAACAATTCAAGCATCATACTCCACCTCCTGATGGTTTCTGATTCTAAGGATCGGTACCAGCTCTCTGCTTCTTTAATGAGTGTCCTTGAGAACAACTTAAGCTTCTGCCACTCACTATTAATGTTCTGCAAGGCACAGGCATCGTGGAATGCCTGCAAATGATTTTGCGGATCAGCATTGTATCCCCCTTCAAATCGTGGGATATTGTTCATGTCTAATCGCTTGATTCGACTGTCCTTTAAATGCCTTGTGGGAATCCTAACTGCCTCTGTTATATCAAGCATGCTTCGGGTTGCGAGTAGGGGCTCGTCATAATCATCTCTTTCATGATGTCTGTGATGTCTTTGTGGTGGTTCCCTACTCTCCCTATGTCCTTGCCCTTGTCCTAACTCCTCTCGACCTTCCTGTTGAGACATTTCATCTTCCTTTTTACTTTTAGTCTCCCCATTATGCTCACGATGATTGCGCCCAGATGTGGAAGGAGAGTGTGAATGGTGAGATGAAGGAGACGAAGAAGGGGATCCATCACCATGGTGATGTTTCTTACCTTCTCTTCGGCTGCTTCAGCCCCGATCATTGTAACGATCCAATTGTCTATCATTAGTGTGAGTAGTTGTTCCTACCGTGAACAGCTGGTGCTCACGAGGATCAGGGCTTGTAGCATGTACAGTTGATCGAAGGCCCTGATGTTTAACCTCTTCACCAGAGTGAGGAGGAGGAACATCATTTTCTAAGAGACCCATTATGAGGGGTTCCTCATCTCCTATTTCACTAACGACATGGGGAACCTTACCCTTCAACAGTGAATGTGGGCTCTCCTGCCTTGTGTCCCAAATACGTTGGGCATTTGTGGGACGATAATCCCTTATGTCATAATCATCCAAAACGTATTTCGCAATCATTTCTTGCATGTCAGTCTGTGCTAAGGCACGGAAAAGCATGTTAGGGGTAGATCTATCTAGGGGTAACACGATGTTACCTTGCAGATCTCTCCATCGCAGTTGTTCATCTTGATGGAAAATAAAAGTAAAGTCAGGGACATACTCATCAGGATGAGTATATGTGACCTTAGATTGTTTAGGACCTGGCTGATCTGGGTTATG
>MNCI01035870.1:2967-37212 GCA_015680685.1 Gnetum montanum
CAATGACTCTTTGGCTTCCCTGCACATGGTGCATGCACATGATAGAATACGAAAAGATGAATGGGGAGCCTAAGGGTCGAGGGCATCAATTGAATAGATATTCATCTCCCTTGCAATGACTCTTCGGCTCCCTTGCATGTGGTACATGCACGTGAGGAAATACGAAGAGACAAATGAGGAGCCCAAGGGTCAAGGGGCATCAATCAAATAGAGATTTAGCTCCCTTATAGTGACTCTTTGGTTTTTTGACTTTTCAGATTCGGCTCCCCTGCAGTGACTCTTTTGCTCTCTTGCATGTGGTGCGTTACATGGAGGGAAAAAAATTCACTCCCCCCTCCCCCTCTATCGTATGAGAACATGGAGAGCGACAAATCCACTCCCCCCTCCCCCCTTATTGTATGAGAACATGGAGGGTGACAAATCCACTCCACCCCCCATCCTATGAGACGAGTTGGCCTCTCGGCCAAAAAAAAAATGCAAATCTTTTGGCTAAAGTCAATTGCGTACAAAGCATCTCCAGCATGGGATCACCGGCCAAATTTTGACAAATGAGAATGCACATACTCTACTCCACACACCAAACAAATTTGAGACAATGATCTGTCATAATATGTCAATGAAATCACTGATCAAATTTTGACAAATGAGAACGCACATACTCTACTCCACCACAACAAACAATTTTGAGACAATGATGTTTGTCATAATATGTCAACTAACGCACATACTTTACTCCACCACACCAAAAAAAATTTAAACAATAATCTTTGTCATAATATGTCAACAATGGGTACAGATGTCATTATGGACAAGAAAATAAACGGGCTAATGCGAAGCTGAAATTTTCATTTAAAAGCTTTGCTGCATGAAAAAGAAATTTATGGCATACCTGAAAAAGCATTGATGTAGAAATTCTACTATTGCAACAGGGTAGGACAAACCAGAAAAATCTCGCAGATTCAGAAATTGATTGCTCGCGAATTAATCAGATGAACGAGCCTCTGATATTCATTCACGAGCATTTTATGATTGATAGGATACGGGAAAGATATCATTACAGAGGTATTTAATTGCCTACAACCCTTGAAGATATCATTTGGATCAATACATACATTCTAAAGCCTAAACATGTACATATCATCTGGATCAATACATACATTCTAAAGCCTAAACATGTACTGATGATAAACGACGTTTATTCCCACAGTTTAAATTTTCCTGAAGTTATTCCATTATAACATGCCATGGTTATGTAAAATCACCTGCTTAGGTCATGGTAAGAACTACTTGTATTCCATGTTGAGGTTGCAACGTTAAGAAATTTGCAGGAGAATGAATATGGGAGGGAGAAAGTGAAAAGAAAAACTTCTGTAAGATCATGGCCAGAACCACTTTTGCCTCTATCAGAGCAAAGTTTTGTCCAATGCATATTCTTGGGCCGAACCCAAAAGGGACATAGGCCATTGGATTTTTGGCTGCATTTGCAATTCCGTCTTTAAACCTTTTTGGATTAAACTCTTTTGCATCTTCTCCCCAAAATTCAGGATCATGGTGCAGCATTAAAATTGGAACCAGAAGCTGGGTTCCTACTAGAATGAACCAGTCTCCAAGGCTTTTTGATTTGGAGGTCTCTCTTAGAAGAAACAAGACTGGAAGATATAGTTTCAATGCTTCATGCAGAATCATTCCTACCTGAAAAAATGCAATCATTTACCATTTAGTGTGAACCCAATTTCAATAAAAATATGTAGTGACAAAGTCACAAAAAGATGAAGAGGACAATATAAATTTGCACTATTCTTGAATAAATCACTCCAATCTTTAAAAAAGGAAAAAAAAAGGAACTTTTAGGATTCGAAATGGCTAAAAATAAATAAGATAAACGTGTGAAGAGATATTTACTATGTGTAGGCCGCTTATGTTATCTGCATCTGGGTAGACATCTTTCCCACAAACCTTCAATACTTCTTGTCTTGCTTTCTTTTGCCAATCTTGATGCATTGCTAGTAAGAAAGTAGTCCAGGACAATAATGCAGATGTGGTCTCATATCCTGATATATAAAAGATTTTGCATTCATCTATAATTTCTTCAAGATTCATATGTTTCTTGTGAAATCCATCTTCACCTTGAATCTCATTTGCTTCCAACATCAATCCAAGTAAGTTTCTTCTATTATTCTTATCTCTTGATAAAATTACTTCTTTCAGGCATCTTCTAAGTTCCTATTCCAATCATTTAGTATGTTTGTTGATTTTGGTAGGCAGAAATCTACATTTGACAAACAAAATCAAAGTCTAGGAGAGCTCCACCCAATAAATTTTTGAATGTTTTCCTAGAAGAAATTTAGATTAAAGCCTTAAATGCCATCAAACTGGAAAAGGTAAGTAAAACATTTTAAAGAAATAGGCTCTATCTTTTGGTGTCACCTGAATCCTAGAATGTAAGCGCTCCTAAAAAGTTGGAGGGACACTGCAAGTTGTTGATCCTGCAAATCAACTATATGTTTTCCTTCCTCATAACTGCTCCCAAATGTTGTGCGCGATAATGTATCTTGTGTCAATCTACGAAACTCTTTGTAGACATCGACATCTGCGGCATCATCTAGCAAATTTTTCCTCCACGCCCCTAACATAATGGCACAACTCTTTGCCATGGCAGGAATCATACCCTGCTTTTGCATACAAGTGTGTGCTGAATACCTTTAATGTGCATAGACTCTTTTAACTTGCTAAATACTTTACCTGTAAGATGAAGATTTTTACAAATAAAATTTTAAGGTGCAACCAGAAATATCAGATCTTATACATGAGCTCATGAAACAGCAAATAATTATGTGAAGAAAGAAAAAAATCAGATAGAATATAATATTTTTGGCCTGTTTCCTTGGCTCCTAGCAAGAAATTACTGGAATCGATGGATTATAAACTACTACACTGGAAACTTAGCCATATGTAGTCTTTTATAGTTTGTTACTCATTGCAGATGTCAATACTGGAGTCAATATATGATTCTAGAACTGACAGAATTAACCCTAAAAAGCTGCTTTCTGAAATGTTGAGTGACATTCTTGAATATAGGAACATAAATGAGAGAAAATCAGTTTTGAAGATGAGCTTCCAGAATAAAAAGCCCTGCTTTGAAAATTTCTGGCCTATAAAACTTGAATCTCTAACCACCATGAGTTACTGTACTTACCTTCAAGCGATCCAAGTGAAAGGCAGGATTGAGAATTTTCCTGTGACGTGCCCAGTCGTCTCCTGTTAAAGAAGAGAGCCCCTCTCCAAGAATCATCCGAGCCAATGGATTGGGATGCCTGACCTTCAATCCAAAGTTTCCATTTCTGTCCATCAATATCTCCTTGGCTAGCTCGGGGGATGTAATACAGAGCCTGGCTGCATTTCCAACCCAGAACACAAAATTCTTTCCTGCATAATACACAAAAAAAAAAACATCGAGTCATGAATTGAGCTTATACAATTTAAATCACACATATCATGGGTAACAGTGTATATTGGAATTATTGAAAGTATGGGAACTTTTGGTTTAGGGTATTTGAATACAGACATGAAAAATGAAACATAAATGATAAGAATCGATATTAACAAGAAAACAGGAAAGTACCATATGTTTTGGACCAATGGTAGACATGGGGATAAACTCTGCTAACAATATCATGTGAGTTGGGTGCCATGGGAGTAGACTGAGTGTGGGCAATTGTTGCAGCAATTTCAGGAAGATTACCATAGAAAAATCGATATGGAGGACCTTTAATTCCTTGGGTTTCAAAGCACTGTTTCAGCAGCAGGGGCTTGAACCAATAAACCGTGAAAATCCTTACCAACAAAGCAGTGAGCAGAGCCAATACACTCCCTACTGACTGTTGATGCGTAAATTTTGGACACGCCGCCAACACCTGTGAAAAACTCATTTTAGGAGACTATCGCCTAGGGCGCCTCCCGTATGGGTACGGAAACCCGGGAATAGTCTCAGCTGGAAAGGGCAATGTGACAAAATAGTAATAACAATATTTTAAATGAAATATCAAAACAAAAGCTTATATTTGATTTAATATTTAAATACTTCAACTTAATTTAATATTAGAACCTTAAAATAATTTGTGCAATTTATATGATGATAAATAATTCAGAACTCAAATTTCATATGTCCCGCTGTTGCCAAAGCAGTTGCGAATGAGGGCCAGAATTTAACACGAGGCGGAAGTCATCCTGGGCGTAGCAAAAGGGCGAAGATCTACGTGACGTAGCTGGGTAGGGTCTGTGTGCAGAAGATCGGCGCAAGGATGGACAGCGGTAGGTGGACGATTGGCAGCAGTAGAAGAGGAAGCGAGAAAACGCAAGGCACGCACTGTGGAAAATGCACAGCAGTAGCAGATGAGTAGAGGTCGCTGTCTAGGGCAAATATCAAGGGACTGATATGAAACAGGTTACAGCAATTGCCAGGAGCGAATCAAAACCCTTGAAACAAAGCCACGTATCCTCTGCTCGCCGTTAATGCTGGCGATGGCGTATGCATGAGAAGTGGAGGGTGCAGGAGTTGCAGGTAGGGAAACTAGCGGCGGGAAAGCTAGCGGCGGAGAAGAAAGCAGTGTGATGCGAGGTGGAAGCATCGGGGGACGAGGTAATTCTCCGAAGGTAGATCCAGAGCAGAGGCAGCAGAGGACGAAGCAACGTGGCAGCACAGGACAGTAGCGCGGGCAGGAGAAACAGTAGCATAGCATGGTAGCAAAGGAGGCAGCACGACAGGCATAGCGATCCATGCGACAGACCAAGGTGGCAGCGTGGGCGACGGACCAAGGTGGCGGTGCGGGTGGCGGACCAAGGTGGCGGTGCGGGCGGCGGACCAAGGTGGCGGCGAAAAACAGGATACTGCGGGTGGGAGAATAGAGAGAGGTTGTTGTTTTGTGTGCGGCCGGGGCAGAGAAGGATGCGCAGCGGCAGGAGGAGAAATATAGCGGTGGTGGTCTAACGAATGTCTGTGTAGGCTGCGGCTGAACAGAATAGAAGGTGCTGCAGGCGGCGGCGGATTTCCAAGAGAAGCCCGTTGGAAATCTCCTCCCTGAATCTGCCGAGGTAGAGAATCAGCGATGCAGGGCCGGAATCTAACGCGTGTCAGAGAAGCCTCCACTCCCCCCGTCCTTCCTCAACATGCTCCTCCCTCCCTGTTTTATAGCAGCTCCGGAGGGAGGAGAAACCTAACCCTAATTGCTGTCACCTAAAAATAAAAAGAAACACACAAAAAACCTTAAGCTTTTATTTTATTTATAAAGAAAAACTATATATTAATGTAACGTCGTTGCCAACAAAGCTTAGGAACACGTTCATGTGTATCGGTGCTATTAATTTCTTTTCGAATGCACTGCACTGCAACACAGTTTAATATGTTCTAATTTTGAATATTTTTAATATAATTTGCAGAGCAAATATGATTGTTGATGTTGCACTATTGCGGATTGTTCAGTCTGCACTGTTTTGATATGAATTCATGGTCACGCTGTACTTTATGTGATCTTTTTCTTCCGTTTAGCTCGCAAGCTATTGGAGACCCGTATCCATTGCAGAATAGCAACAAGGCACTTGGTAGAAGTCTAGGTAAAAGAATTTAAATTCCATGCAACATTAAGAGCAGATGTCTGAAAGTAACTTTGTCATTGTTATTTAAGGCCCTATGCCTAGCATGGGTGAGGTTGGCCTCAACACTTAGCCCCCAAACTACAGATTGCATGCAAGTGCAAGGACTAGAAAATTTTAAATGAAAATGCAAATGGTGGGAAAAAACAAAAACAGCATGAAACAAGAAATGCAAACTCAAAAGTAAGCTATAATGTTCTAAACATGATCAAAATAACCAAATAATCAAAAGAGACACNTAAATTTAAAAGGGGAAACGGAGGTTAGGGTGAGGATTGCTGCCGAATCCCATCACACTCAAGAACTTATTACACTGCCAATGAACATGGTCCTCATTTTTTGTTTTGTTTTATTTTTTTAAGGAAACTTTGCTCATGGTGTACTTCATTCTTGTGGTAGGAATTCCAACACGAGTCTAGCCGATTAGCTGCACTGCGAAAGAGCATGGTCCTTTTGGAAACTTTGCCCATGGTGCAGTTCAACCCTCGTGTATGTGCCTTTGATTGGTGGCATCATAGCAGGTGTCCTGGGTGGCTACGGGTTCTCAAGTAGAAATGAACAAACTTCACCCCGTTGTTCACAGGATAGCCATGGATCATCATACCTGAGGAATTTGGCTTATGAGAGGAAAGGATAGGATTTGCCAAGGTCACCTAGTAATTGTGACTAACCACTCTCCAACATCGCATATCCTACACTCACGTGATCATGATGATAGCATGATAAGTTTGTATAAATCAAATGCTCCATAATCAAACATAACAAATAAACTGAAACCTTGGAATCAATTGGAAAGAGTTACAGTATAAAATATAAAGTGGATTTTATAGCATCATATCATAGTAATAGTAAATTATATCGTACCTGCATTATTTTTAAATGGTGTTAAGATGGCACAATATCAAGTAACTCAAATGACCAATGATTATTAAAATCATATGAAGAACACAATAATCAAAACAATATGCTAAGAAAGAAATGATAGAAATGCAAGCAAAATATGAAAATGCAATAATATACATATGAAATGCAATGAAAAAGGGGAAGAAAACATGCAACTAAGAATCTACCAGATGCCCACGTGGGGTACCTGAGTAGAAATGTTTCAAATGAAATGCATTAAAATTCCTATTCAACCTATATCCTTGCAAATCAGCAATCTTAAACACATTTGGGGCAGTGATGTCTACAATTTGGAATGGGCCTGACCACATAGGTGAAAACTTAGTTTGAGGGCCAGTCTGACCAGACGCTCTATCTCTCTTAAGGACTAGATCGCCTACTTGAAAATTTTTAACTGGATGTTTTTTATTGAACCGTCTCTTGACAATTTGTTGATGCTTAAGATTATGAAAATCAAGACCTACTTTTACCTTGCTTGATCGTTTTCTATAAAGTTTTTCCTTAATATAAGTTTTAATGATAGGTCTAGGTCTTGGTGGGTCATCGGATATAGCTTTTCTAGGAGAATGTTTCATGGATGTATTGTTAAAATTTAGCACACCTTCAAATGTTTTAAGAGGTAAGGTCTTATTTATATCTTTGTCTTCCCCTAAAGGTGGTGGATCACTTAGACAAAATCCATCGTGTTGTTGATAAGGTAAGGTGTCTCCATAGTTTTCTTCACCTTCTCTAGAACTTTGATAGGATTTGATGGGGTCTGCATAAGAGATAGGACTTTTTGTAGTTCCACTTACATAGTCATTTTCAACATGTTCACTACACTCAACCTCAATAACCCCAACATAAAGATTAGCATTTCGATCTTCCAAAGATTGATTTTGCTGATCTAAGTTTGTTACTACTTGTTTGTAGAAGGGTTCTTGGGGTATAGTCATGTATTCAGATTTTCCTTTGATAGGGATCAATAATTCTGAGAAATCTGACCTAAAGAAGCCCCCAAACTTAGCTCCAAAAGTCCTTGATAAGAGCACACCATATGTGGGTTTCATGTCAACTACCAGGATATCCGTGTAACATGTAAATGTAGGGTATTTCTTAAGTTGTACTTTTACTCCTTTTAATAACCCTACTATAGGTACGCTAGATCCATCAAGTTGAATTACACTTTTCGTTTGTGGTATCATTTGTGCTCCTAAGGTGTTACAGATGTCAAGAGGTATAACACTAACAGTTGCACCTGAATCCATTAAATAGTTATGGACATTCTTTCTTGAAATAATCAAAGTGGTTAGAAAAGGGGGATGATCCTTTTTGCTAGACATAGAATTATCCATGTTTTGTACTGGTAACGTGTTAGGACTTTCTGCAAAGTGAACATGCCTTTCGGGAATTGGGGATTTTTCTCTTTGGGCTACAGGTGTATGAACCATATCCCGAATCACTTCTTTCATTTCGTTAAAGTGTAGAAGGTCATACATCGAAATGTTGGCTTTCACTCTTTTTAAGTCCTCAACCAAATCATAATTCTTAGGTTCATCTTTGGCTTCTTGTTGAGATGGAACTCTCCTAAGTACAGATGGGGGGTTTGGTTGTTGTGGGGCAATTACTTGGGATGACCCAGATTGATTGTTTCCATTGTTTTGACTAGGAACTCTTTTGTTTGGAGGTGTATAGAAATTGTTTCTAGTTTGTCGTTGTGTAGCATTCATAATGTCACTGATTTTACGGTAGCGGGTGTTGTGTGGGTTAGGGTCGCCTACCATGACTTGTTCTAATGAGGAAACCTCTTCATTTTCTGTCTCATGAGGTACATCAAGAACCATGATAGGGGCTTTTCCATTTTGTTGCCCTTGGGTATTGTCACCATACAATGCCATGAATTGAGGACAAGTCTTTTCAGAATGTTGCCTCGTATTATGAAGACGACAATAATCATCATTGATTGATGCACTTGGTTGTCCTGGTTGTATAGGGCTTTTACTATTGTTTCTCTTTAACTCAACTACTTCATTGGATAGTTTTTGTAGTGAAGTAAGTATTTGGGTCATCTGATTTTGAGTTTGGGTTGGTGGTTCAACAGAATTTGATGTCCCATTTGGGTTTATGATGGATTGAATCAAGGCTTTTGAGTCGTCATCATTCAGACCAGTGTTGGATGGTAAGAATGAAGTGGACATGGGGCCTTGTGAGTAATTACTTAAAGGTGGAGTTGATTGAAAAGGAGAAACAACTTGAGGCATAACATTAGATGTTTGAAAACTTGGTAGGAGTGGGTTTGATTGCATCGGGTTGCTAACACTCATCATCCCAAATTGGGTTTGGATGCTGTTCATAAGGGTTATTTGCTCTAATTCCACAGCTTTTGACATTGCACCTTGTATTTCCATTATGTTGGGATCAGATTTGATAGCATAAGCAAAGAATGGATCGATGGTAGAGAGATAGAAGTTGAGAATACCATCTGGTTGTGGTCGCATCTCATTTGGCACATAGGCAAGTTGATGGAGGAATCTAAGATTATAATCCCTAACGTTTTCCCCAGGTAACTTTCTTAGGCTGGTAAAATTGCTTGATGCGATGGCAGGGCTTGTAAATTTGTCAAATTGATTCAAAAACTTGTTTTTGAATTCTTGCCATGTGTTGATAGAGGCATCAGGAAGCATTAAGAACCATTGGGTTGCTTTGGTCCTAAATGTCGTTACGAACACTCTGCATGCTACATCGTTATGTATAATGTTGTGGATCCCTAATAAAGTTTCAAAACATTGTATGTGTTGACGTGCATCATTCGTAGGGATTGAAGGATCGAAGAACAAGTTTATGTTTTGAAGGGACTTTGGTATGTCATGGTAGTTGTGAAAGTTAAAAGGGTTCCTTACTAAGGGAGCCGGGGGTTGATGGGCTGCCATCTTAGTCCGAGGTTTTTTAGGAATTAAACTTGGAAAAAGTGAAGCTCGTTGTTTTCTCAAAGTAGATTGACGAGTAGCTGGTTGACTAGGGGTAGGAGTATGAGTTCTTTGTTGAGATACTCCGTAAGAAAAGTCACTCATAAAATGAAAAATAACAAGAAATGTAAAATGCTAATAAACTGTGAAAATTAAAGAAAATAAAGAAACATTTGAATACTATATTTTTTAATTTTTTAAAATTTTTAAAAGTAAAATTGAAATTGTAAAATTTCAGAAAAGTAAATAAAAAGTAAAATAATTTAAACTTCTAAAAAGAAATTAAAAAGGATTGCTAGAATATAAATTTGGAATTTTTGAAAATTTGAAATTAAAATAGAGCAATAAAACTAAAAATAGAGAGGCAAAAATTAAAGACAGTAATAAAAACAATGATAATTTTTTTTAAAATAAAAGAAACATAAAAGGAAAATAAAGAAAAGGTTGAGAAACTTCCCTCCTTCTAGCGCCAAAAAGGTGTTGATGCATAAATTTTGGACACGCCGCCAACACCTGTGAAAAACTCGTTTTAGGAGACTATCGCCTAGGGTGCCTCCCGTATGGGTACGGAACCCGGGAATAGTCTCAGCTAGAAAGGGCAATGTGACAAAACAGTAATAACAATATTTTAAATGAAATATCAAAATAAAATCTTATATTTGATTTAATATTTAAATACTTCAACTTAATTTAATATTAGAAGCTTAAAACAATTTGTGCAATTTATATGATGATAAATAATTCAGAAGTCAAATTTCATATGTCCCGCTGTTACCGAAGCAGTTGCGAATGAGGGCCAGAATCTAACATGAGGCGGAAGTCGTCCTAGGTGTAGCAGCAGGGCGAAGATCTACGTGACGCAGCTGGGCAGGGTCTGTGTGCAGAAGATCGGCGCAGGGATGGACAGCGGTGGGTGGACGATTGGCAGCAGTAGAAGAGGAAGCGAGAAAATGCAAGGCACACACTGTGGAAAATGCACAGCAGTGGCAGATGCGTAGAGGTCGCTGTCTGGGGAAAATATCAAGGGACTGATATGAAACGGGTTACAGCAATTTCCAGGAGCGAATCAAAACCCCCGGAACAAAGCCGCGTATCCTCTGCTCGCCGTTAATGCCAACGATGGCGTATGCACCAGAAGCGGAGGGTGCAGGAGCTACAAGTAGGGAAACCAGCGGCGGGCAAGCCAGCAGCGGTGAAGACAGCAGCGTGATGCGAGGTGGAAATGTTGGGAAACGAGGTAATTCTCCGGAGGCAGATCCAGAGCAGAGGCGGCAGAGGACAAAGCAATGTGGCAGCACAAGATAGTAGCACGGGCAGGAGAAATAGCAGCGCAACGTGGTAGCAGAGGAGGCAGCACGGCAGGCGTAGCGATCCACGCGGCAGACCAAGATGGTGGCGTGGGTGGTGGACCAAGGTGGTAGCGAAAAATAGGATACTGCGAGTGGGAGAATAGAGAGAGGTTGCTATTTCGCGTGTGGCCGGGGCAGAGAAGGATGCGTAGTGGGAGGTGGAGAAAAATAGCGGCAGTGGGTTAACAGATGTCTACGCAGGCGGCGGCTGAATAGAATAGAAGGTGCTGCAGGCAACGGCGGATTTGCAAGAGAAGCCCGCTGAAAATCTCCTCCCCGAATCTGCCGAGGCAGAGAATCAGCGACGCAGGGCCAGAATCTAGCGTGTGTCAGAGAAGCCTCCACTACCCCCCATCCTTCCTCAATGTGCTCCTCCCTCCCTGTTTTATAGTGGCTTCGGAGGGAGGAGAAACCTAACCCTAATTGCTGTCACCTAAAAATAAAAAGAAACACACAAAAAACCTTAAGCTTTTATTTTATTTATAAAGAAAAACTATATATTAATGTAACGCCGTTGCCAACAAAGCTTAGGAACACGTTCATGTGTATCGGTGCTATTAATTTCTTTTCGAATGCACTGCACTGCAACACAGTTTAATATGTTCTAATTTTGAATATTTTTAATATAATTTGCGGAGAAAATATGATTGTTGATGTTGCACTATTGCGGATTATTCAGTCTGCACTGTTTTGATATGAATTCATGGTCACGCTGTACTTTATGTGATCTTTTTCTTTCGTTTAGCCCGCAAGCTATTGGAGACCCGTATCCATTGCAGAATAGCAACAAGGCACTTGGTAGAAGTCTAGGTAAAAGAATTTAAACTCCAGGCAACATTAAGATCAGATGTCTGAAAGTAACTTTGTCATTGTTATTCAAGGCCCTATGCCTAGCATGGGTGAGGTTGGCCTCAACACTGACCAGTACAGCAAACTATGCTCCATCCTGCAATTCGGATACTCAAACAACTCAACTGAATCTATACTGAGGCTAATATTTCACGTTAAAGTTTAATCCAAATTTTATGAATGAATGAAATGAAGTTTTATTAAGTTTGAGGATGTATTCCTGTAGATATATTACATTTTTATGAAAAATAAAGATATACTTTCCAGACTGATCATCAATGAAGACATCAAAAACAAATACATCAAGACATCAAAAACAAATAATACTAGTTTTTTGGTGTAACATTTTAAAGCTATTTTAAATAGATAGTCATAGCATAACAATAAAATATGTGTAACTCATCTTCAAGAGCTCCTGATCTACACAATATACAAATGCACTTTTCTCAGGAGAGTTGAATACATCTTTCACTTTCAATACATCTTTCACTTTCAATTACCAATTAGAAATTTAAGCAACACTTGTTAAAAGCATTTTGAGACTTGATGAGAATAGCGGCCAATAGATGGTGAACTTTCATATTTAGTTTATTAAATATAATGGTGAAAATACAGTTTGTTTTAACCTTTTGTATGAACCTACATTTATGTTAAAACTTTTTGCTTAACTAATTAATGAATATGTTTAGGACTTTGTTACACGTCGGAGAGAATTTATCTTGCATTCAACTACACAAGTTATGTAATTCTCTTAATATATGTGGTTCTGGTAAATTTACACTCCATGAATTTAAAAACACCTGTTTTCCATCCCTATGTGTAGGCGAGTTGACAAGGTAAACTTACCCACTTCACGTGAACTTCATTTTCATCTTTGGAAGGTAGCGTATTTAAAATGAATTGTAGTCATCAACATTCTTTTTAGGATCATCAATAATTGAAGTCGGTCAATCAATACACCAATTAGAAATTTGTTCATTGGAAGAGTGGAATAGGTTATATGCATTCCTGAATGCCATTAAATCAGCAACAGCTGGTTGTCACATCAGCAAATGGAAGAAAGCATCAAGGATCTGCACCTGGGCATATTTCATTGTGTACGTCATAAAGTAAGTCTCACATTCAAAATCCTGATCTGTAATTTAGTACAATTTCAATTATGACAGATGAGCTAGAGCGACTTTGTTGTCACTCCAGGAAGGAGATATTGAACTCTATTTTAAATATGCAAGGTTACACTCGAGGAAAGAAGAAAGCTTAAATGTATGCAAAATTGACCAAAGTTTAACAAAAATAATTAAGGAAAATATGTGAAAAGGGATCATTACTATGTGCAGAAAGCTTATGATATCTACATTGAGGCAGCCATTTTTCCCCAACTCTTCAACATCTCTTGTCTTGCTTTTTCTCTTGCCAATCTTGATGCATTGTAAGAAAGATTGTATTCCATGTGATAAATCTAGGTGTGGTTTAATACCCTGCTATATAAAATAACTTGCATTCTTCAATAGTTTCATTGACCGTCATATGCTTCTTGTGAAGCATGTTGTTTGCTTCTTGTAACACCGTGGAAATTGTGAGGCCATCCCGCGACTCAGGCGAAGATTTGCAATTTAGGCGAAGATTTGCAACACAGCATAGCGCAAAGTAGAAATCCAAAAGACAGAACGAGGCAAAGGGTACGCAACGTCAAGTCTTCAAACTTTTTAAAAAAACTCTAACTTTTTGCTCTTTTCGCTGTATTACGCAACATAGCATCATGTTGCTTAGCGTAATCCCGCGTAACGTAGCGTAATGTCAGAAGGTAGCCTACCATAACAATGGAGTTGGCAAAGGTTTGGGACTTCAACAAACACAGCAAAAGCTCAAGGCCTAAGCAACGGCCTACAACATGTTGCGCATTCCACTTAGTCCTTTGGTCAAAGCTTTTATTACGCTACATTACGCAGTGCAGCGTAGTAGGTTTCGAAGGGATTGATCAAAGTCAGAGGAAGCACAGCGACAACAACTCAACTTTTTGTAAGCTGGTCACTTTACGCTTCATTACGCTATGCGGCGTAAACAAGCGTAACGTAGCGTAAAGATAATTACTTTACGCTTCATTACACTACATAGCGTAAACAAGCGTAACGCAGCGTAAAGTTAATTACTTCACGCTTCATTACGTTACACAACGTAGAGGAGTGTAAAGTTAATTACTTTACGCTTCATTACACTACGCAGCGTAAACAAGCGTAACGCAGTGTAAAGTTAATTACTTTACGCTTCATTATGTTACACAGCGTAGAGGAGTGTAACGCAGCTGCTGCTTTACGCTACACAACGTAGACAAGCATAACGCAGTATCAGCCATTTTACGCTTCATCACGCTACGTAGCGTGGACAAGCGTAACACAGCTTAAAGTTGACTGAGGCAGTATAGTACACACACTAGCAATCCATACATCGCAATACGCTATTTAGCGTATAGCAGCGTAATCAGAAGACAATTTGCGCAAAAGAGGCATAATGTAGTGTAGCGTCGCAAACTTCAGACATAAAAATCATCAAGTCAATGGTATCTTGTAAGTTCGGGACACGTGTCATCTAGACCATGCTCTGTCTCCTGGTCTTAGACTTATAAATACTCCAGTTGATGAAAGAAAGAGACACAGAGACAAAAAGAACAAGAAATTCCTCGAGAGCAACAAGTCTTCTTGGCGAGCAGTTGTCCTCTTCATTGGCGATCATTAGTGACTTTTGGCAAAAATTGACAAAAGGAAAAAAGGGCAGATCAGAGACCGTGGGATCATCTAGTGCGATTGGCAAAGTTCATTGATCAGAAATAGTTGATTGATAGACATTGTGCTCAGGGTTTGACCTTCTTTGCATCCAAATTTGGCCAGAACAAGGTAAATTGACCCTCTATGTGCTTTACCTTTAAATAGCTTTCNGGAAAAAAGGGCAAATCAGAGACCGTGGGATCATCTAGTGCGATTGGCAAAGTTCATTGATCAGAAATAGTTGATTGATAGACATTGTGCTCAGGGTTTGACCTTCTTTGCATCCAAATTTGGCCAGAACAAGGTAAATTGACCCTCTATGTGCTTTACCTTTAAATAGCTTTCCTGCTATTTGTGTATGCTTTGCATACGAAAAACCAAAGTCTGCCATTAGATCATTGTATACGGCATATTCAGCTTATGAGTTAAATCACAGATCTCAGAATTGTGCATTTTCCTTAAATCTGATCTCTTTTGTTCCATCGATTTTACAGTCATCTTAAACTCTTTACATTGTTTTCAACTCCCTCTAAGATTAACGATATTAAATTGCTTCATAATAAAAAAAATGCATCACTCGTCATATAAAATTTTACTGATTAAGTAAGTCCCTATCTAATTGACAAGACCATTCAGGGCACCTCAGATTCATTTTACCTAGCACGGCCCTCGAACGGATCCGGGGTTGGAACTGTGTACACGGATTTTCGCTCGGTATTTTCAGCGACAAACGTTTTCCATTGTTACAGTTTTGTGGTGCTAGAAGGAGAGCCTGAACCTCCGATTCGCATTTTATGGGTAACCCTGTAAGCAATCTGTACCCACGTTCAATCAACGTGAACATAATACCTCCAAGGTAATTTACGAAATCGTGCGGTACAGATCAGTCACTGTGACGATTCCTTTGGAATCCTGTAGGGTAGAAAGCCCAACATCGTTCTATCTTGCTGTTGCCTTTGAAATCTTTACGTTTGTCATTATCGATCTACTTAAAAAATGGATTCCGTACATACCACTACCGCTGCTATGACTACCACAGACCTCGGTGTCACAATAGTGAATCCCTTCACCGTTCTTGAATCAACAGTTGCCTTTGGCATGATGGGTCATCAAGGACCGTCATGTCGCTTGTTGAGATTGCAAGGTATGGACCCCTCATTTACTGTCTTGACCCCCGAATAATATAATTTCATTTGTGTAAAAATCTAGGCAAAGATGGTTGTTATACAAGCTGAACTAGAGGCAAAGTGAAATTATGAATTGATCTACAAAGGAGGTCAAGATTTCACCCCTACTAGATACAATTTTATCTTGCTGACTGACCACCACCATGAACTCCTGTCACAACTTATCATGGCCAGGAATCAAACCCCACATTAATCTGTTGTAGAGCCTCAGAATAAAGAGGAAGAGGACAAATTCGCAGCTTAATTTGAACAAGCAGATTCGCATCATACCCTTAGCCCCCACACGTATGCGAATCCTCTATTCCACCCTTTCACGGGAGAGACTATGCCTTTCAACCCAATCACAACTCCCCAAATGCATGTGCCCATTCCCACCGTTCCACATACCACTACGTAGTCCTTGTTCCTGTAGGAGCAAATGCTATCTCAAAATAACATAGGAGTGACTCCCTCATCCCAGGTAATCAAGATTCCATCAATGATACCTGCTTCCACAGCCCCTCATTCTATCCCACCGATGCAGGTCCATACCGTGCTTATGACCCATCCAGTCCAAAATCCGATGCAAAATCCAGTGTAAAATTTTCTGTCGCAGACCGTGGTAGGGCAATAGGTTGTAACTACTGTTCAATTGCAATGATTTTTTTAGCAACCTACAACCAGTCAATGGACCGTGCCTCTTACACAACACCACCAATCTACATTTTACGGTATGCAACCCTTGGTCATGTCTATCATACACGTTGCACAGTCAACTACGCAACACCCTTACATCCTCCATCCTACGCAACCGGCGACGGTCACTTCGTCCACACAACCTGCTGGGTGGTGGGTCCCATAGGTAGCTTTGTCTGTAGGGACAATCCCCGTCGTACCATCGGTCGGCCAAGCCATCACCCTTGTTCCACTGCCCAGTGTGACTCTTCCTGCTCCGTCTCCTGTTTCCCCAGCACCAACTTCGTCATCCACCAGTCTGGATCAAGCTTTCTTGCTTATTCAGACCCTCACCGAGGAGGTTAAGCAGCTTAAGGCTGCTGGCTCTGATACAGTACAAATCATGGATTTCTACCATGATGATCCTATTATCCCAGCAGTCCCTATGCTATCGTTACCCCTGGGATTGTCCCTACCCCATTTCAGAAAATACAATGGGGAGGATAATCCTAATGCTCACCTGGTTACCTTCAGGTCAGAATCCTTGCTGCTACAACAATGGCCACATACAATCATCCGTGTCTTCGCTATGTCCTTGACAGGTAAGGCATTAGACTGGTATCGAGCACTCCCGCGTGCTTCCATTTCAACCTTGGAAGAGTTGTTAACACATTTTGTGACTTGTTTTAAGTATTACCTAATGCCGGAAGTCATGCTATATCAACTCATGGGAGTCAAGAAAGGCCCGCTCGAGCCAGTTCAAAGGTTTATATAGCGTTGGAGCGCAACCTTGAATGAAATCCGTGAATGTATCATGGAAGCCCATTTACTGGCAATCTTCAAGGGGGTAGTTAACGACTTCATCAAGTCTAAAATATACTACCTTGCTCCTCACTCCCTAAGCCAAGCCTTCGCACAAACTAAGAGCATCCAAGACGCGGCGGAGGCTAGCAAAGACCCGACGTATGTGGCCTACAAGAATGCCAATAGCAAGTGTAAGAACAAGGGCAAGGCTACAACAATGACAGTAGCCACACTGGCTGAGGGTGCCAAAAAGAAGAAGAACAACAAGAAGGCACCTGGAGTGCTCGCTGAAACCACGGCTAGTGCGAACAGCGCTGGCCAAGAAACACCTACCCCTGGAACATCCTCATAACCAAAGCCAAACTTTGAGTGTAAATATCGCTCAAAATATATAGCCCTACCTGTAAAGCCTTTAGAACTTCTGAAGCAACTATTGGGAGTTGGTCATATTCAAAACAAGAAGATATCCGAAAAAGCCCTGAAGTGTCATAGATGTCATTGTAAACTATTGAAGAACCCTTCTTTGGCTCTACCTAATGAACCACTAGTTCCTAAGTCTTTCAGGCTAGACCGTTTCTGTGACTACCACCAGTTGTGTGGTCACGACACAGACTATTTCTAGGCATTGAAAGACGATATTCAATGCATGTTCGATAATGGCGACTTGATATTAGATAGCAGTAGTCCAACACATCCAGAAAACCAAGCGATGCACGTGTACAAAGACCTGCTAAACACAAATAACGCAAACTACACCATCAATGTAGTGAGTACGGATGGTGAGGGTAAGGTACAACCTAGGAAACCCTTTGTGTTGCGTGTGCCTGCTCGTTTACAATAGGCGGCAGGTCCTCCTGCGTCGACTAGTGGTGCCTGAAAGCAACCCTTTGTTCTTCGAGTGCCTTCTCAAACCGTTACTCAATCACACGTTAATGGTAAAGCCATGGCCACGCCCACACCCACTCCTAAGGCACCCTTTGTCCGTAGGGTCCAAAAACCACCAGCCGCCCCTTTTACGTAGGGGCAAATCCCCAAACAAAACTGTCAACCTCCATCTGGCAAAAAAGGGAGAGAAGATGTGACAACCAATGCAACCAAGGATTGTCTTGCACTGGGACTTGCCAAGCCTAAACCCCTTGCTTCTGTACCTTTGCCTGCACTTCCTAGACAAGACAAAGTTACAGAGACACAATCATCTCCTCCTAGCAAAAAGAAACACAACCCTCCAACTGATGCCACTCCACCTCGAGAAATTCACCTCTTGGGACGAATGGAAGAGGAAAAGGGGGATAAGTCATCAGATCGTGGGCGAGACCTCCTCGATGCCTTTACGCAAGTCAAATAGGCTTTGAAACAAAAGAATATAACATTAAGCCTCTATGACTTACTCATGACATCCCAGAAACATCATGAAGCCATGGTTCGTATGCTAACATCCATACCTGTGGATGAAAGCTTACCAGCGGAAGAAGAAGCAATCCATTCTGTCATGCTTTCGCCCGCTTTTGAAGGACCTAAGCCCACCCCGTTGACCTTCCATGATGAATCCATTAAGGATGATCCTAAAAAGGGTCAGGTGACAACAGAGCCCATGTTCATCACCTTCCGGGTTGGTCAACACCGGATCCGGAGGATGCATGTAGATGATAGTGCGACTACTAATGTCATCCCTTATCCTATAGTGGATAAGCTAGGCCTGGTCGATGAGATCAGTCCTACAACAACATCGTGTCTAAATTCGTTCAACGGGGCACAAGTGCAAGTCAAAGGGATAGTGCACATTGACTTTGTGGTGGGAGATCAATTCCCCATAGACGCCACATTTATTGTCGTCGAGGAGATGCCCGACTTCAATATGATCCTTGGGAGGTTTTGGTTAGCACAACTGAGGGCAGTGTCATCACCTATCCAGCAGGAGATACATCTACCTTACGCAGGAGGAGAAGTGGTGATACATGATGATGAAATAACCCCTCGGGCTGTCAACAACATTGAGACAGAACAAGGTCCAGAAATTGAAGTTCCCAAAGACCAATCCCTTGTCCAAATTTTCGAATGAGTCGAAACAACGAATGATGGCAGCCTAGCTTGGGCTGAACGACCATTCTAGGGAGAGGATGGTGACGTGAAGGAGCTAAGTCATAAACCTCCCTGTCCTTACGCGTCACTAAATGTGAAGGCTATCAAGAAACAACTACGAGGTTAATGGTTGAACTGTAGGACTCAAACATTTATGCACATCTTTATGCTTTCCACCAACTATGCTATTTACGTTTTCAGTTTCTATTTGTTACATTTACATATGTCTTTATACTTTCTACCAACTATGCTATTCTATATATGCTTGTCAGCTTTACGTGTAATTTCAACATATGTTTACGTTGTCGTCAATTGTCTTCTTTACTTGTTGAGAATTAGTAAAGGCCCACAATGGCCTAAAACTAGCGAAGGCCCGAAATGGCCCTAAACTAGAAATCTTATTTGCATTTTACGCTTGAATCATTTAGCGGCCCGAAATGGCCTTAAACTAACAGTTCTATTCATGTATTTACGCTAGAACCACTTAGCGGCCCGAAATGGCCTTAAACTAACAATCCCATTCAAGTTTTTACGCAAAAATCGCTTAGCGGCCCAAAATGGCCTTAAACTAATGATTTCATCTACATTTTACGTATGAATCATATAGCAGCCCGAAATGGCCTTAAAGTAACAATTCTATTCGTGTCTTTAGGCTAGAACCACTTAGCGGCCCGAAATGGCCTTAAATTAACAATCCCATTCATGTTTTTACGCAAAAATTGCTTAGCGGCCAGAAATGGCCTTGAACTAATGATTTCATCTACATTTTACGTATGAATCATATAGTGGCCCGAAATGGCCTTAAACTAACAATTCTATTTTACACTTACACAAACCGTACCTTCTCATAGTGCTTACACGCACAATTCTATCTACGCTTCGCATAAATGAAAATAACAAAAGCCCATTAAAATTAGTAAAAATTTCATGTTTAGTCATGTTAAAATGTATATTGTCTTTTTTTCCATTCCATAAATAAAACCATGCATAATCATGTTACGCATCCCCTCTATCGTCACTGTCTCCTGTATCTTCCAACTCCGCTTCTAAGCTGAGCAAATCATCTTCATAAGGGCCATCCCTTCCATGAGGCATTCCCTCGTGAGGAACGCCCTCTTCGCAGGGTTCTTCCACAAGAATTTGCTCATTAGGGCACTGGCCTTCTCTGTCACGCTCTGTTGCATGTACATCCTCTTCATTAGGTCTAACACCTTCATCAGGCTCATCTTGATCAGGATCCTCTTCACATACCTCTTGCAGTTAGACGTGAAATGAATATTAACAAAAGCCATCGTAGTTGGGTAGGATAAAAACTTAATAACAATAGGACTTACCTAGGATGGTCTTGCATCGGTAGCAAAAGGAATTTGGTTTAGGCCGACCCATAGACATTGCATAATTTCTTCTTCAGTCAGCTCAGACCAAACCTCGTCTCCCAGATTGGTTCTAGCCTTGACCTTCCACTTCTCCACCGGGGTCCATCAAGGTGGTTCGGGGAAGAAAGAATGGATGGTAGTCTCTTCCCTAGGAAGAGTCATTTCTCTTTCTGGAGACGCGCTTACCGTCACTTGTTCCTGGAACTTCTCAAAAGCCTTAGAAGCACCAATGACATCGAGGAATAAGCACAAGGACTGAGCTTCGATGGTAGAATCTCTGTAATGCGAGCGATAAGTGATGCTCTCTCGCTTATAGACATGCTTATGGTCTTTCTGTTTCTATCCCCACTTTTGAACCCTTGCGCAAAAGTCCTTCCAGTCCTGGTTCTTCTGGGCCAGGAGATCCATTTGCATCCATTGCTTGACCAACTCATGGCTAGTTTGGATGTTGTTTCTGACTACGGTCTAGTAGCAAGTGTAATTAATAATAGCTGTCCGCTAGTCCCCATTATCCATCCCCTGAGCTTATAGGAATTTATTCCGCGACCTCAAGTCTCTGATCTCACTAGTCAGAGACTCTCTTTCCTTCTCCAACTTCTGCAGTTTTTTCCAAAGGTCTTTATTGACGTTCTGACATTTCCAAAAGGAGTGAGTCGAGTGTATGGAACATGTATGCATTTCTTCATAAATGCCACGTGGTACTTCAGTCTTCTCCAATGGGGGTTTGGCAGTGTCCAAGTCGACGAGCTCTGTTGAATCCCAGCGGAGGTGAGCTCCTAATAATAAGTAATAGATTAAGCATGATTAAGTAGAGTAATCTTATAACAAAATAGTTACATGACAACCGTAACAGACTAGCTTTAGGATCGACGCATTCTAAGTGACTGATCATGTCATCGACGATGCCTTCCATAAAGGTGAATTTATTAAGAAATTCATCCCAAAGTTGTCTCGCAACAGTCGATGAGGGTTCGCCCTGGTCACTGTTATATAATTAAGTTAGAAACAAAGACACTTCGACTACTAACGGAATCTCCAAGAAACAATAATAGACTAGGTATCCCTTCCTGTTCCAGTTGGAAGGACGTCGATACCTTCCACTTCTATTCTTTCTTCATGCACAAGAGTCTATGCGTCACTTGTTAACTGGGGCCTTCTTTTCCAAAACTGGGGCCCCTTCCTCACGCTGTAAAACTATAGCCCCTATTTCAGGGGTCATCGGCTCCATGGTCCTTCCCTTTCCTATTACATAGTATTCTTAAATAATTCAAAATACCGATCTTGTTTAGAACAGATTACGCAATACAATAGCAACCATAACGATTACCGCACTCTCTTACTTACCAGTCGGAGGTTTGCTCCTCTAAAACCTAACTTGTACTTTCTTGCCTGTGCCACCTACTGGCTCGACAAGTGCCTCAGTTAGAGGAGGCTTCTTACACTGCACTAATGAATCAACTATTTCTACTACTAGGCGCTTCCCCCTTGCCGCATCGCCAGTGTAAGAGGGAAGTGCCCCACCCACATTGTCTGGACCCCGTGTTCGAGGCACCCCCACATTCCTAGTCATTATTGAAAACAACTCCCCAATTCCTTCCGGAGGATCCTACGATCGGGTAGTGTTGAAAATATGGGAAATCTAGGGTTTGGATATCTAGTCGTGGTCTTGCTGCACCCAGACACCATTCCTCTAGACTACCAGAAACTTGGTAAAACATTGGAGGCAAGCTATGAAGAGGTCAAAATGTACGCTGAAACGGGACTCAAGCTTCTAGCAAAGCCTAACCATTTCAGTGCGTAAGCCTTCAGCGAGGTGGCTCGTCCAATCGAACTGGGTTCCCTCCTCCATTACCTCTCACATGATCCTAGCCTGATCTATTGTGAGGAACCTTCCCTACAAGAGTATTTTGGGAAACGCCCAAGCTCGGAAAAGGAGGTAAATGGTTTTGACCATCTCCAACTAGATCCTTTTAGCAGGGATTCCTTTAGTCTCCTTCTTGACCCCTAGCCACTCCTCCAGCTCTTCTTGACACTTTAAGCTCCTCACTGACCTTTCCTCTATAGGAAGGCCATCAGAGGGGATGCTGAAGAAGTCAGCAAACAGCTGAGTGTCAATATCAAAATTTACAAGCATGTTACGCACACGCGTGCAAAAACGTTCAGCCTCTTCACTGAAGGAGTTGACCAGGGTCAACATTTCACTTTTAGGGACATCAGGGGTCACAACCAAGAATACATCTATTAGTCTAGCCTCCCGAACATTATTAACTAATGCCGCTGGGACCACCCTATGGCCAAGCTAGCATTGTACTTCCTTTATGTCACCGTAACGGAAAAGGAGAGTACTTGTCTCGCAACCAGAGATCATAATTGTGATCTCCCGAGACTCCTTGACTGTTAACACAAAATAAAATAATAAGACAATTTTACGCATTTTTTTAATTAATAGCATTATGCAGTTAATCATTAGGGAAAAGATTACCAGGCTTAAATGGCAAAGGAAATAGAGGGATTTTCCTTTGTACGTCTACAATGGTGAGGGTAGGGTCCAGAGTCCATTCCTAATTCAACCATCTGAGCCTCTTACAGTTGTTGAAGAACTTGGCATAACAGACAGGATATTCAGGGATTTCTAAGGCCAATTACCCCATGACACCGACGCGTACATTGCTAATAGAGGTAAATTCCTTTATGGTCCTTTCGGTTAATGACAATGTGTCGTTATTGCCCAGTAAGCCACTTTCGTTGATAAAAAACTTGCATCATACAAGATAGCATGTCATTAACTTATGCTCAATGAAAATTTAAACAATAGGTAGCATATTGGAAACACTATGAAAAAGAAACCAAAATAACTTACCCACCTCCATAATACACAATGCTAGGTGGATTCTGAAAGTAGGTCCCAACATGATGAGCCACGAACAAAGTCTTATAGACGTGATAACAGTTAAATCTGGGCATCTCTCAGATCCAACTCAAATGCCTCAAACCCTTGGTGCTTTGTTCATGGTCTTACACTCGGCCAGTTTCAATAGCGTCGTCTGGTAGGAACGACAAGATGCCCTGCATAGAACTGACTAGCAGCGTTTCTAGAATAGCTGCAGCTACATCGCCTGGTAAATGTGACCAGAAGATAATGCTATAATTGCAAAGCAAAAACTGTAGAAACTCCCATGCATATCTTCGAAACCATATTGCCTCCCCCTTTATACAAGCATGAGGGGGAGGAACATTGGCCACGGGAACACTCATACAGCATAGGACGCCCACTATGTCTAAAACGATTAGGACGAGCTTTAACATAATACTGTATAGGATACAAACACGTTATCATTAGACAAAACCTCAAGACATAGAAACCTATCACACCAATACTAGATTTCATTTGATGCCAACAACATTACGAATTACGTTTAAATCGGGTAGCTGAAATCGCCCAAACCCTTCTAATAGCACAAGGTCTGTCTCTGACAACAACAATGAAAGCAATATTGCGTATCGCTCAAGCGTAATACCAAAAATAGTACACTATCCATACAAGTATACGCTACTTAAACCCTTGTTTTAACACAAGGTCTATATACAGATAACAGAAATAAAACCGTAAGACAATACTAGCTTGGCCTATGTACAAATAGCAAGACTTAACGCAACATGCATGTACCAAAATAGATGTGAATAGGAAAATGCGAGCAAATGAGAGACGGCTTACTGGTTCAGCAGGGTGACCTCCCGAACTTCGACCATAGCTTGTGAAGCATGCTACAGGCTTCCCCGGACCTTGTCAATCTTTGCCAATTTGTCATTCTTCCCTCTGACCTTAGGCACCATAATCTCAACTCAGTAAATCTGCACAAACTGAATTATTATCCTTTGCTCCTCCTCTCCTTCTACAATAGCTAAATTCGAATTCACGATATCTAACAACCTGTTTTCAGCGTGAACTACTTACTTATAAACCGAATGCACAAAACTAACCGACTCAATGCCCGAGTGAAGTGGGACTTTCCTAAATCACTAGTGTCAGTGTGACATGAAACTCGAAGATTGGGGAATTAATTTTACGGATACATCAATTACGGTCCAAAATGATCCTAAACTAATACATGTTATCACCTCATAATCAGGATGCATTAATTACAGACTGTGCATGGTATTCAAAATTTGATTAGCTCTACACACTTGACAATGCCACTCTACACCCTATCAACCTATTGACAAGTGTCACATGCTAAAATTTATGATGCTTAGCTTATCACTTTCTAATTGCTTTTGTATTTGGCAATTTTGCAAGACAGTTTGCAAATGGACGCAGCTTTACTTGCACCCCTAGCCTTAACAGGCCCACATGGGGAGATCATTAGAAAATTCAATCACACACTAGTAGAAACCAAACTTTCCCTTTGTGATGCAACCATAGTGGCATCAGAAACATCTCCAGACTAGCCAGAACACTCAGCACGAACGCTAGACTTGGAAGCTGGTGATGTCACCGAGGACCCTTTCAACGAGGTCCCCGTGGTTATGCACAAAGGTGATAGCAAGACTCTTAAGGTTAGTTCCCTACTAGAATAATGTTGTGGTCTTTGCGTGGTCATATGAAGACATGCCAGGGCTAGACCTAAGGTTAATACAACACAACATAATTTTAGACTTGCGCATTAAGGCGGTTAAACAAAAAACACGAAAGATTAAGCCAAAAATCATGCTAGCAGTGCGTGATGAAATCACCAAGCTGTACCAGGCCCATTTTATCTGCGCGGTCGATTACTTGGACTGGGTGTCTAACATTGTGGTTGTTCCTAAGAAAATAGGAGGAATACGCATTTGTATAGACATTCAGGATCTGAGCAAGGCCATGATTAAGGACAACTTTCCGCTATTGAGTATTGACCAACTAGTGGATACAACCGCTGGGCATGCGCTTCTATCCTTTATGGATGGTTTCTTAGGCTACAATCAAATTTGCATCAATCTAGAACACCAATTGACCACAACATTCATGACTCCCTGGGGGATCTTCTGTTACACCATGATGTCTTTCGATTTAAAAAATGCTGGGGTGACATATCAACAAGCCATAACATACATCTTTAGTGATTACCTGTTAGGAAGATTGAATGATTATGTCGACGATATAGTCATCAAGTTTGTAAAGTTAGAAGATCATTTAGAAGACCTAGAGTTAGTCCTTAAAAGATGTTCTAAATACGACCTATGGCTCAACCCAAAGAAGTGTGTGTTCGGAGTTAAAACTGGACGCATGTTGGGGTTTGTAGTATCAGAAACGGGCATCCGAGTAGACCCTGACAAGGTCAAAGACATTGTTGAGTTAATGCCTCCTACAAACCTCAAACAACTACGTGGGTTGCAGGGAAGACTACAGTTCATTAGGTGGTTCATTTCAAGATTAATAGATAAGTTGCATCCTAAGCAACACCTACATAAAAAGGGGGTTAATTTCGAGTGGATCGACGATTGTCAATGTGCATTTGACAGTTTGAAGCAAGAGCTTCAACACTTGCCAACGGTCTTCCTGCCACAAAGGGATCAACCGTTCTACATTTACCTCACAAACTCAGACGTGTCCATAGCTGCGTTACTCTGCCAAAAGAGAGATGATGGGTCAGAAATGCCCATCTATTACTTGAGTCATGCTCTATGTGCATACAAAATGAGGTATAATAAAGTAGAGCGTAATTGTCTAGCATTGGTGTTTGCACTAAAAAAATGCAGACATTATCTATTTCGCAGCCAGTTTAACATAATCTGCAAAAATAACATCCTGCGAGTCATTACAAATAACCTATACGAAAGCAGTAGAATAGCTCATTGGAAAGCTATCACAACAGAATTCGATTTGCACTACATTGGCTAATCCTCCACGAAAGGCCCAGCGATAGCCGACCAGCTGGTGACATCATCTATTGACAATCAGGCAATAATAGAGCTTGAATTTCTCGACGAATATGTACATAGTTTAAGCCCTGTATTAATAGGCCTTGAAGCAACGTTGCATTTTGACGGAGCTTCAACCACTAGAGGCGGTAGTGTCGTTGTGGTTATTACACTCTACCTTGAGGTTGTGCGTCTATACGCCTACCACCCAACCTTCCCTTGTACGAACAATGTGGCAGAGTATGAGGGGCTCCTTAGAGGATTACTAATAGCCAAAGAACTTAACATCCAACAACTAGCGATTTGAGGTGATTCGATGCTCGTAATAAATCAAATCATAGGGGTCTACGCCTGCAAGGCTGTGCATTTACAGCCCTACTGCGATATGGCTAAAGATGTCTTGAAACAATTCGTAGCAACTGACACCCAACTCATGCCTCATAGCAACAACACTATAGTCGATGCACTGGCTACATTGGTATTAAATGTACCACCGCATCTATTTGCCACTTGGCCCACTTTGATGACAGAGTGTGCAGACCCTATCATTTAGATAGCGCAAATATCTTTACTGACTGCGGGTGGAATTCCAGAATGGTACGAAAACATTAAAACTTACATTCTGCATGGCAAACCACTGCACGAGCTAACGCATGTGCAGAAAGACACAATACGCAAGTGTGCCAGACAATACATTATTATCAGAGACAGTACTCTCTATACACGTTCTTTCGATGGGATATTACTAACTTGCGTTAATAAAGATCAAGCACAGCGAATAGTTGGCGAGGTCCATGAGGGACTGTGTGGAGGACACGTAGCCCCATGGGCCATGGCCGCTAAAATCCGATGCTTAGCGTATTATTGGCTGTACATGGAAAAAGACTGCCTTACCAAGGTTAAGATGTGTGACACGTGCCAATGTTACACAAACCTTATACACGTGTCGCCAACAGAGCTGCACACTACTTAGATTACTTGGCCATTCCGACGATGGGGACTAGATATCATAGGTCCCATCGCACCCAAATCTTTCGCAGGACATAGCTTCATCATTACCGCCACTGAGTATTTCACGAAGTGGGTAGAGGCTATCCCCTTACAGAAGATCACATCTCAACAAGTTTGCCATTTTATCTTAGACAACATAGTAACTAGATTTGGGCTCCCAATGACTATCATGACTGACAATGGACCACAATTTAGTAGTACAGAAAACAAACCTTTTTGCGATAACCTTGGTATTAAGCAATCGTTTTCTTCACCCTATTACCTACAAGCGAATGGTCAAGCAGAGGCAACAAACAAAGTCATCATCAACTTTCTCAAAAAAATGCTCAATAGTAACAAAAAACAATGGCATGAAAAGATCCTTTATGTGCTATGGGCATATCGTACTATGTGCAAAACAACTATAGATAGGATGCCCTAAAGCCTAGTCTATGGATCTGAGGTGGTGCTGCCTCTCGAATTACAGGTTCCTTCACTATGAATGGTCCTCTCCATGGTTATAAATGAGGCTCAACCCAACGAGTCTTGAATCATGGATTTAGACTCAGTAGAGGAGAAACGAATATAGATGCTTGATATCATTGAGAGATACCAAGATAAGTAGAGACAAAAGCATAGGTACAATTTACATCAATGATCGATCAAGAAAGGAGATTTAGTTCTCAAGGCCGTTCGTGAACCAGTAGGCAAATTCTTTGCAAACTAGGAAGGCCCTTTCTTAGTTGTTGATGCATACAACAACGGAGCATTCAAGTTAGCAGATATCAATGGCAACGAGCTACCAAATCTAGTGAGCCACATGTACCTGAAGCAGTACCACATCTAGCTATGGATTTGGCATTAACATCAGGTGACAATCGTCCGCTACAATGTAAAACTGGCAAAGATGACAATCGTCCTCTACGATGTAAAATTGAAAAAGGTAATACCATGTTCACTAGTACGTAAAACTGGCAAAGTTGTACACGTCTGCTATGACGTAAAACTGGTGTTTCTTGCACGTGTTCGCCACAACGCTCAACTGGCAACGATCGTCTATCATGATGCAAAACTAGCAAAGCTAAGTATTCGTCTGCTAAGATGTAAAACTAGCACAGACTTGTCCTTGGGTCACGACACAAAACTGACACCCACAGCACGGTTTGCTGAGACCATAAACTAGCTTTGCCGCTGTCCGCTACAATGTGAAACTAGCACCCCTTAGTCCACCCAAACTCTAAACTGGGACCATGATCCACTCGGACTTAAAACCAGCAACAACAGTCTACCAAGACTCAAAACTAGAATTTGCTGATAGCCAGCACATGAAGAAAGCAAGCGTGAACATTCTTGCATGGCATCCCTACCAGATAGAATGGGTGGGATGTTGGGATAGCCCCGGCGTTGCTACCCTTCCGGCATCCCACTGATTCCTCGGATATGCTGAAAGGCATCCTACTGACCCCTTGGAGATACCGCTATGATAGCCACTTCATAGTTGTACCTCTGGGAGGTCAGCTTTACCATCCTGAGCCCCAAGGGAGTTCTCATCAGCTACGACCTTGGGGATCTCCATTCATTGTTGCCACTAGACTTGAGCCTGAAAGATTCATCTAGCTAGTTCTTTGCCCATCCAGTTGGATGCGATGAGTCTGACTACCAACAGTGAATTTCTAGGTCATGGCATCAACATTGGGATCCTAGCCTCTTACTACAGTTCCTTCTCCATGGCCAGCCCGCTCCTTCTCACTTTGGATGATGCTTGTTTCGACAACCTCCCTGGCGATTAGGATGATCAATGGTGTCCTCTGTTTTCTTTACATTAACAGGTCACTTGCTACGAAGGTGTCATCCAAAGGTACGTTCACTGAAGCGGTGAGGTATCGATAGCGTTCTGAGATGGCTGCTCAGGTTTTCCTATCTACTTAGGAGTGCAAGCCCGCCTTCCCCATAATCTGACATCTTGTCCCTCTTCCTCTTCTTCTCCTTGCCACCCACTTCCTCTTGTTTGTACAGAATGTGAACACACACAAAAGCTTTCCACACATGTATTACAATCAGGGCCATGAATTGGTGTAACGTAACTTGCCTCATGGAGCAAAACAAAATAAAAAAAAGGGGTGGGCTCGGAAAAATGGATGTAAAACAACTCATCCAGGCTGTGCAGGTGTAATACAACTCGCCCATGCAAGCCCTCTCGTCTGTAGTATGGCAACATAACTCCTCGCAAATACACTCGCGAGGAGATGCCTAATAACTTATTCACGAAAATGCCATGTTCACATGCTTGAGTCTTCCCCGAACCTCCCTCCTTCTTCCTCTATGAAATCCCTCCCATACCGTTCTTTTCCCCACTTTTGCACTTCCAGGTTGACGGATCAACATCTGAACAACCACCAACGGACCCCGTTGGTGCCTTTACTTCTTTGGTGTTTCATATTCTTTGTCGACGTCTTTCTGGCCAGCCCTCTAAATGTTAACAAAGAGGGGCCATTGAAACACTATGGAAATTGCGAGGCCATCCCACGACTTAGGCAAAGATTTGCAACTCAGGTGAAGATTTGCAACATAGCATAGCACAAAGCAGAAATCCAGAAGACAGAGTGAGGCAAAGGGGTGCGCAACATCAAGTCTTCAAAATTTCTAAAAAATTCTAACTTTTTGCTCTTTACGCTGTCTTATGCAACATAGTGTCATGTCACTTAGCGTAATCCCACATAACATAGCGTAATGTCAGAAGGTAGCCTACCATAACAATGGAGCTAGCAAAGGTTTGGGACTTCAGCAAACGCAGCAAAACCTGAAGGCCTAAGCAACGACCTACAACATGTCGCGCATTCCACTTAGTCCTTTGGTCAAAGCTTTTATTATGCTACATTGCAGAATGCAGCGTAGTAGGTTTTGAAGCGATTGATCAATGTCAGAGGAAGCACAACGATAACAACTCAACTGTTTGTAAGCTGGTCGCTTTACGCTTCATTACGCTACGCGGTGTAAACAAGCATAAAGTTAATTACTTTATGCTTCATTATGCTACGTAGTGTAAAGTTAATTACTTTATGCTTCATTACGGTACATAGCGTAGAGGATCGTAACGCAGTTGCTGCTTTACGCTACACAGCGTAGACAAGCGTAACGCGGTATTGGCCATTTTACGCTTCATCATGCTACGCAGCATGGACAAGCGTAACACAGCTTAAAGTTGACTGAGGCAGTATAGTACACGCACCAGCAATCCATACATCACAATATGCTCTTTAGCGTATAGTAGCATATCAGAAGACAATTTGCACAAAAGTGGTTTGCAACGCATTACGCTCCAAGGCATAATGTAGTGTAGCGTCGCAAACTTCAGACATAAAAATCATCAAGTCAATGGTATCTTGTAAGTTCGGGACATGTGTCATCTAGACCATGCTCTATCTCTTGATCCTAGACTTATAAATAATTCAGTTGATGAAAGAAAGAGACACAGAGACAAAAAGAACAAGAAATTCCTCAAGAGCAACAAGTCTTCTTAGCAAGCGGTTGTTCTCTTCATTGGCGATCATTAGTGACTTTTGGCAAAAATTGACAAAAGGAAAAAAGGGCAGATCAAAGATCATGGGATCATCTGGTGTGATTGGCAAAGTTCATTGATAAAAAATAGTTGATTGATAGACATTGTGGTCCGGGTTTGACCTTCCTTGCATCCAGATTTGGCTAGAACAAGGTAAATTGACCTTCTATGTGGTTTACCTTTAAATAGCTTTCTTGTTCTTTGTGTATGCTTTGCATAAGAAAAAGCGAAGTATGCCATTAGATCATTGTATACAGCGTATTCAGCTTATGAGTTAAATCATAAATCTCAGGATTGCGCATTTTCCTTAAATCTGATCTCTGTTGTCCCGTCGATTTTATAGTCATCTTAAACTCTTTACATTGTTTTCAACTCCCTCTATGATTAATGATATTAAATTGCTTCGTAATAAAAAAAAACACATCACTCATCATATAAAATTTTACTGATTAAGTAAGTCCTTGTCTGATCTACAAGATCGTTCAGGGCACCTTAGATTCATTTTCTCCAGCACGGCCCTCGCACGGATCCGGGGTTGGAACTATGTACACAGATTTTGCTTAGTATTTCCAATGATCGACATTTTCCATTAGTTACACTTCCAAGTTCCAACATTAATCCAAGGATGTCATTTTTGTTACCCATATCATTTGACAAAATCACCTCTTAGGCATCTTCTAACTTCCTTTACCAATCTCTAATGTCTCTGTTGATTTTGGTGGGAAGAAATCAACTTGTGACACGAAAAAAAATCAAATATAAAAATTTCTAGATCCAATAAACTTTTAAATCCTACATTTGAAGGAATTTTAGATTACATCTCTAAATTTGTTTCTAAATTTGTGACAATCTTCAGCCCTTCTTAAGTCTTTGAAATAGGAGTTGTTTCAATTTCAGAGTTGCAGAATGGAGAACGATTTGTTGTACTAGCCATGGAAAACTTTGTACTGAGGAGCTTTGATTCCTTGGGTTTCAAAGAGCCGTTTTAGCTGTAGTGGCTTCCGCTAAAGAATGATAACAATCCTCACCAGCAAAGCAGTAACCCAATGTATAGCACAACAAATATTGCTCCATCTTGCAATTCTGAAACTGAAATAGCCAACCTGAATTTGTGCTCACCTACCTAAGCCAAATTCATCATTATAAGGTAAATTAACCAATTTCACGTAATAGATATGTTAATGATCTTGCCACATCACAAGCTGATTATAGAAAACCTAATAAATTGTTGCAAAATCTAATAGATGTAAAAAGGATATAGGTAGGGACATTATTTGGAATGATGTAAAGGTGCTTGTTTCTTCAAGTAATAAGACTTAAGAGGTTGAGCTTTCATTCATCCAATAAGCAATAAGCATTAAGCTAATGATACTTATGAGCATTATATAAAAGCTATTCATAAAGGTTAATGCAAAAAAGAATTCATGTAGCAAATATATTTTGTTAGAGAAGGATAAGATGATATAGTTTAATAATTCTAACTTGTGATAATAGTTACAACAGCAAGGCATTCGATTGGCTTTTGGAAGCTTTCATTCATCTACTACCTCAGTAGGATAAGTATTGAGCCTTTGGATAATGATCCTTATGATGGTTATATAAAACATATAGCTATTTGTAAAAGTTAATGTGAAAGAGGATTCATGTACCATATTGTTGATGTGTAAATTTTGGACATGCCGCCAACACCTATGAAACTCGTTTTAGGAGACTTTCACCTAGGGCACATCCCGTATGGGTATGGAAACTCGGGAATAGTCTCAGCTGGAAAGGGCTATGGGACAAAACAATAATAATAATAATATTTTTATGCAAAATATTAAAAAATTTAAATTTGATTTAGTATTAAAAAAACTTTAATTTAATATTGGAAACTTAAAATAATTTGTGAAATTTCTAGGGTGATAAATAATTCAAAAATTCAAATTTTATATGTCCTGCTGCAAAAGGTGCTTTCAGTATGTGGTTGCTGCCGCTATAGCTACCTTTGTGGCAGAGACAGATTTGCCTACTGTAGCAACTACTTGCAAGGGAGATAAGAGGACTGCCCACTACAGGTCAGAGGAGTTCGTTGCTGCCGTGCACTCTTCCACGTTTGTTGTGCTCCTGTGCTTGCCGTCTGCCATCTACTGTGCTCCCATGCCTATCGTCTGCCATGCTCCCGCGCCTACCATCTGTTGTCTTTCTTCACCATGTGAAGAAGGCCACGTAGGAATAGAAAGAGACACTCACATCTGCCACCTATTTTCCTTAGAGAAAATAGGTGCTGCTAATTGTCCTTAGAGAGAAAACAGGTGCTACCGATCATCCTATAGAAAACAGGTGTTGCCAATTGTCCTCAGAGAGAAAATAGGTCCTGCCCCCTGATCCTTGATCGTTCTCCCTTCCTCACCTCCTCGGTCCTCCTTTTGCTAAATAGTGATCCGACGAGAGAAAAAACCTAACCCTAAACTGCCAGCTAGGATTCTCATATCGCTACTAAAAAGAAAGAAAAACAAAAGAGGATAATCATCATGGGTCATAAGTCATGGGTGGATGCTTGATCAACATTTTTTTTCTTTTGAAATCTATTTTTATGGGCCAACAAAGCCCACCAGCACATGGACAATGGCCATGTGCAAGCTCATGGTGCTCTATTTTTAATTTTTAAATTTTAAATTTTTATTTTTTTATTATATATATATATTTTTAGTCATTGCTATTAAGGACCAAGTGTATGTTACCATTCAACCATTGGTAAAAGAATACAGGGACTTGAAATTGGAAGAGAGCATTGCTGTGGATGGCAGGACAGCCGATGTTTTTGCTTGAGTTTGAAATTGAATATTTAATTCCATCAATAAAAATTTCTTGAATCCATCCAAGAAAATTTTAAAATTCAAAATCAACGATGTAGAATGAAATTGAAACTGTGAGATAGGTTTTTGTTGATCAAGGCCCTATGCCTAGCATGGGTGAGGTTGTCCTCAACACTTAGCCCTCAAACAACAAATTGCATGCAAGTGCAAGGACCATAAAATTTTGAATGAAAATGCAACAGATGGGGAAACAAAAACAACATGAAACCAGAAATGCAAACGTGAAAGTGAACTATAATGTTCTAAACCTGATCAAAATAACCAAATAATCAAAAGAGACACCGACATAGGCCATCCAAACAACCATTAAAATATAAATATATAATTTATTGTTCGCTCTTGTGTGGCACGAAGCAAGTGGCCAATGGGTGCTTAAATAA
>MNCI01035871.1:0-12161 GCA_015680685.1 Gnetum montanum
CTAGGTGGTTTAAGTAAAGAATAAGGCACACTAGTTTAGTTGTTAGCTAACATCAAGAATATCTTCTTCTCATAGGCAAGACAGATCCAACCCACCAGTGTCGTAGGAATGTCGAGTGGTATATGCACATCCAAATGAGTATATCCCCAACTTCACCTTTATCCTACATTAGGATGAGCACCTACAATGGCAGGACATGGACGGTAACATCATATTACCTCCTGATCGATCGGTTCTTGAAATGCTACTTCAAAATCTTACCAAACTAGGCATTCAGGACCACAGTGTGGAATACATAATGGAGGATCATGACTACCGGGACTATCGCCCAACTAAAGCACAATGTGTACGGGATCGGCAATAGGCGAAACACCATGAACATATAAAGGGAAAATAGTTTAGTAACCTTTTATTCTTGTAGGATGCTCATGACAATGAGGAACCTGTTTTTCACAATTCCCATTCAGCCGAACCTCCTCCAATGCATCAAATCATTCAGTCCACCATTCAAAGTAAACAATCAAGCAACCAGGAGCCCTAGGATGATGGGGGATCATGCAAGAAAGATCATGGCAAAGGGAAAGATGGATGTGATGATCCAGGCTATCATCAGAGCAGAGGAGGAGATCAACACCGGGGCAATGGTAGTTCTCCTCCCTCTTCTCCATCTCCTCGTTCCACTTTGTCTTCACCAAGTTCTTACTCTGATCGCAACCATCAAAAGAAGGAACAAGGTGATGATGGTTAGAAAGATCGTCAGGACTATAAGGATAGACGAGAGCAACGTAAGGAAAAGCATGACCAATCACGTGAGTCTCACTATCAAGAAAGGAGAGGTAGTCGAAATCATCATAGGCATCGTGGCCATCAGTAGGACTATGACTAGAATGAACCACTGCTGGCTACTCGAAGCATGCTTAACATAGTTAAGGTAGTTCAAATACCTAGTAGCCACTTAAAAGATTGTCGGATCAAGCACCTTGACATGAACAACATCCCCAAATTTGAAGGGGNAATCAAGCACCTTGACATGAACAACATCCCCAAATTTGAAGAGGAATATAACTGTGATCTGCAGACTCATTTGCAAGCATTTCATGATGCTTGCACCCTACAAAATATAGACAATGATTGGAAAAACTCAAGCTGTTCCCCTGCACACTCATCAAGGAAGCAAAAAGTTGGTACTGGTCTTTGGAGCTGGAATCAATTAGATGATGGAGTACAATGCTGGAAATCTTCAATGATAAATAGCAAACCTACTCTAGAGTGGCTAATCTGAGATGACAAATCTAGGGATGGAAGCAAGGTGGGCATGAACCCTTGGATGCAGCCATGGCTAGATATTACTCATTGTTACATCGATGCCCTAGTCATGGCTACTCTTAGCAAGAACAGCTCCACCATATCATAGATGGGCTCTGCTTTGAAACAATAAAGACCCATGGCATGTACGCTCAAGGATGACTATTAAAGCTAAGGGCTCATCAACTATAGAGCCTGATTGAGCAAGTGGCCAAAGAAGAGGGGGAACTATGAAAAAAGAATACCATAGAAGAATATAATCGAGATCCTTCCATTTGAAAGAAGGAAGTCTAATTTTGTGAAGATGAGGATGAATCACCATTGGAGGTAGCAGTGAACCAAAAAACCTTTCCCATACAAAAGTTTGCCTCTAAAATTTCGGCCAAGGTTGATAAGATGTGGGATTCTTTGAATGAAAAATTTCAAAGTATTTTGAAAATCGTAGAGGAATCCAAAGAACAAAGTAATGATCATGATTGGCATAGGAGAAGAGAAGCTGAACATGCATACCATAAAGGTAAGGGCAAAGTTGTTGCAGTAGAACAGGTTGCAGACTCTGATATAGAAGGAAGATAATGGGTGTGACATATGCCAATATGAACATCCTAAGGGGTGTTGTCCTATGGTGTGACATTTACAAGATTCTAGGGTGTATGCATTGAATCAACACTTGGCAAAAAGGCAAACACCCTAAAGATTTCCTTATCCACAAGGCAATCCTAGATAGTTCCACCAGTAACAAGGATATTATCCAAGTGGAGCACTGTCGCAACCTTATGAATATTTCTAGCAATGGTAGCATCCACAATTGTGGGAGATGCCAGATCCTTATGGGTGTTCAGCAACCAGTCTCCCTGTGGAACTCTTCCAGTCACACAAATTTTCAAAATCATTACTACCCCCTAGAATACATCTGAACTCAGTCTCCATCACCCCAAGGGAAGAACCCACATCTCTACTATCCTCTATCACCTTCTCCTACCATACCTACTCATCAACCCCCAACTCAGCTACCTCCTACTTCACCTATGCAGGGAGAAATAACATCACAGCCACAACAATGTAATGCCACGAGGGCTATCAACTTACAACTAGCTTCCCAGCCAAGTGGACTGGAATTGAAATCACAGAAATGTTCCTCTTCCAGCCCAATAACCCAAACACACCCTCACATTCACCTATGGCCAATGCCTCTGAACCTCTAATCGCCTCCACCATTCAACCCTTTGACCAAGCTTCAAGATAAACATCTTCCAAGGAACAAATTGTCATGCTCACACATGCTGTGATGGATTGGATAATAGCAGGCCATCTTCCTTAGAAATTCACTAATCTGAGGAGTCCCCTCATATACCTTCAAGTGGTAGGAAATGAGCCATGCAAAGCTCTTTTGGATTCAGGTTCAAGCGTCATCTTGATTTCACATGACATGTATAAGACCTGGAACCTACCCCCATTGAAGAAAAGAAACATTTAGCTCGAGCTAGCAAACCAATCCATTATTGTTCCCTTAGGATTGGTAGAAGACATTGTGACCACCATTTTTGGGTGGTCCTATCCTACTGACTTCCTGGTCATTCGTGTTGAGAATTGCAAGGGGAATTTTCCACTCATAATGGGAAGAGTTTGGCTTAGCATGGTGGATGCATGATTGAGACTCTGAGATCTTTCCCTTGAAAATTTTAAAAGAAAATCCTTTTGGAAAGATTGAGAAAAAGCATGTTCCATGCATCGCGTACAATGACTTAGGGTGAAACTGTGTGTAGCAACTTTGGTCCACTAAGCGGACATCTATTCAAGCATGCAGTTAGTACACCGAAGAATCACAAGTTCAATGATGTCTGTACGTAGCAACCACAAATCAAGAAGACACCCAGTGGCTAACTGCTAATACAGATAGCAGAACTTTATCCATGGAACCATCTGAGGGCTTGGTATGTGCCTATATGGAAAGCATGGATGAATTGGAAAAGGTCCATCAACAAGTTTCCACTATTGATGGAAATGATGATTGGGGAGAGCTACAGATCCTTGAAAGCTTTAGACATGAGCCCTTGGAACTGAAAACCTTACCAGCCAATCTGGAATATGCATTCTTGTAGAATGACAAGCCAACAATCATCAATGCCACTCTTGCTCCTGAACAGAAGAAGAAATTGCTAAAGATGGTGAACAAATGGGTGGTTACTTTTGCATGCTCATACGTTGAACTAACATGAGTTGATCCTCGAGTCTGCCAACATTGGATCTATATCGACTCCTCCATGAAGCCACAATGACAACCATAAACATAGTTCAACCCTAAACTGAAGCAAGTTGTTAAGGATGAAATAGAACAGTTGCTAAAATCAGGGTTCATTTATTCTATTGTAGCTAGTGAATGGGTTAGTCTACTCATTATTGTGCCAAAGAAGGGTGGCAAATGGAGGGTCTGCATAGATTTTGGACTACTAAACATGGCAACCTTCAAGGATCACTTTCCACTTCCGTTTGTGGATTAAGTGTTGGATACCATTGCGGGGCATTGTTACTATAGCTTTTTGGATGGTTATAGTGGCTATAACCAAATCCAAAGCATCCTTGAAGACTAAGACAAAATAACATTTAAAAGTCTCTGAGGAACTTTCGCATATAAGAAGATACCCTTTGGCCTGTGCAATGCACCTACAACCTTCCAATGTCTTGTCCTTAGCATCTTTCAGCAACAGATTGGCAATGGGGTAGAAGTCTTCATGGATGAATTTGCTACCTCTGGAGCAATGTTTGAACAAGCCTTGAACCACGTTTAGTAATTTTTAAAAAGATTTGTGGGAACAAATCTACGGCTCGACTAGTAAAAGAGCCACTTGATGGTCCAAGAGGGCATAGTTCTAGGGCATTGCATTTCACAAGCAGGGATTGGTGTAGACCTTGAAAAAATTAGAATCTTCCAAGGAATCACCAGTTAACCAAGTACTGTAAAAAAGGTTTAGTCTTTCCTTGGACACATTAGTTACTACTAACAATTTATCGAGAATTTCTCAAAGATCACCAAGCCATTGGTGGAACTCATGAAGAAAGATGCTCCATTTGTCTAGACTAAGAAATGTGAATCTGCATTCCAAACACTCAAATAAAAACTCATAGAAACTCCAATTCTATAGCACCAAACTGGTCTAGACCTTTTCATATCATGACAGATGCATCTAACTATGCATTAGGGGTTGTGCTTACATAGTTGGATGACCAAAGACACCCATATTATATCCACTATGCAAGCTGAAGCATTTTGGGTGCTTAGCTTAACTACACCACCACCGAAAAGGAATTAATGATGGTGGTGTTCACCTTGAAAAAATTTCAACACTATGTGCTCGGGTATAAAGTTTTTGTACATACTAACCATAGTGTTATCCCGTTTCTAATGAACAAACCAACGGTGAGTCCTCATATCATACGGTGGCTTGTGATCCTTTAGGAATTTGACCTTACCATGGTAGATAGGAAGGGAACTGAGAATGTGGTTGTTGATCACTTATCTCGGTTACGATGGGATGGCACCAAGGAGGAGGAGCCACTCTCTAATCAATTTCCAGATGAACTCCTCTTCATTGGAGCAATTAATAAGGCGACGACCATGGGATCAACTTGGTTCAGTGACATCCTCACCTATCTCTCAACATAAGAATTACCAAAAGAGTGGGATCATCGAAAGAAGCAGCGATTTCTTCACAAGGCCAAGCACTTCATGGAAATCAATGAACACCTTTACAAGGTGTGTGTGGATGGGTTGGTTTGATGGTGTGTCCCTGATGTGGATACACTACACGTCCTCTAGGATGTTCACAAGGGCCCTTGTGGGGGCCACTATGCTAGACAACACAAAGCCATTAAGATCCTACTTGGGGGATATTACTAGCCCACACTCTTCAGAGATGTGCAATTCTTCGCCCACTCTTGTGAATGATGCCAAATAGATGGTGGAATGACTGCATGAATGGAGGGACCCCAATAGTGGATCCAACCACTAGAACCCTTCAATATTTGGGGCATCAACTTCATGGGTCCCATCACATCCATATCCAACAAGAAGGCATACATCATCATTGCTATAGACTACTATACTAAGTGGGTAGAGGCAGTGGTCATCATTAACTATTCCTCAAACATAGTCACATGGTTTGTACAACAACAAATCGTGAATAGGTTTGGAGTGCCACATGCACTCATTTCAAACAATAGAACTCATTTCATGGGCACTACTTTTCGTAAACTCATGCAACACTTGGGGGTTGAACATAAATTTACAACACCCTATCACCCCCAAGCCAATGGGCAAGCTGAAGTTACCAATAGGGAGATTACCAAAATCCTAACTAGGACCATTAGCAAATATAGAAGGGATTGGAGCATAAAACTTAACAATGCCCTCTAGGCCTGTCACTCCACATAACTTCCTATAGGCTACTCTCCTTATGAGTTAGTGTATGGAAAAATATTGAAACTTTCAGTTTAGGCAGAACTCTAAACACTATCTATCGCCAATGACTTGGGTCTTGACTTATCAATAGCACAATGGGAACGACTCATCAACTTGAATGTGCTAGATGAGAATTGACTAGTAGCCCTATCATCAAATGAGATACACTAGGCCTTTAATAAAAAAACATCATGATCTTAGGACTCGAAAGGTAACATTTCAACATGGAGATATGGTGCTCTATCCCCCCACACATGTACTATAATGTACTAAGTTTTAAACACTATGGGATGGACCTTATATTGTTTCCAAAACCTTTCCATCTAGGGCCTTTCTTATACACAAACCTATGGATCCCATGAAAACATGGTTATTTAATACAAAACAATTAAAACCCTTCCAGGAACTCCGACGAACCAGTGCCACTACCCTCTCATCACACAGGCACCCTCATTCCATTTTCTGGATCTCCTCCTCTCAACTTAGTTGTGGGGGAGATCACCTTCCATGCTAACCAAGTCCATTGGCTCCTTAGCTATTTTTGCAAGTTTTTTTCACTCCTTTTTGTTTTACAACATCATTTGTACGTTTGCCATTCTTGCTTACTTTTCTTTCTTTATTTATTTACTTATATATTTATTTGTTTATTTATTTTTATATATAAATGTGTGTGTATGTGCTTATCTTCCAATTATTTTATATTTTTCATTAATAAGTTATCTTATTGTCATAGGATGTACTGGTGTAGTTGATTCTCTTTGCGATGGGTTACATATTATGGTCCATCTATTATATCTAGCTTCCGCCTTTGCATTATTGTTCTAGGCAGTCATGCTATACTTTCAGTTCATATAACATGTAGTGAGCCCATGTCATCCACCCATTCACCCACTCCATGGTTTTCCTTATCTTGGAAACATGCAATCCCTTTCAATTAAAAAAAATTTACTTAATTTGTGCCCTACGTAGTTTCCATACTTGAGAAGGATATAATGATTTGAATAGGGTGTGACTTCAAGGGGAATGCAACATTCATTGTACTTTTCTATTCCCTTGAATGTGAGTGTGTGTCCTCATATACTTCTTACCACTCCATATCCTCTCCTAACTAGAAGTTACATGACAATTTTTCCTTACATGGTGTGGTCCTCATCACTCAAAAAAAAAAACACACAAACAATGAGGATTCAAAGAAAACCCATTGGCCAAATGCATGCAAAAATGCATGGGTCTTTCCATGGTGTGGTTCCCAAAAAAACACATGGGAATTCAAAGCACACCCCTTAGACCACCTCTACTAGGGCTACACACACTAGTTATGGGACTCATTTTGTCCCCTCTAACTTAGCCCTTTTTTCACTTCCTCTCTCTCATTCATGTTGGAGTGGTGGTTACTTGTAGGTGCATTCTTGTGTCCCAAGGGGATGCACTAGTCTTCGAATGTTGATGCGATGTCACTAAACATGGACAATTTTGGATCTAGACTAAGGATGGATCCTACTAGGTCACTTAATCACATACTTCATGAGGAATTTCATGTGCCCAACATTAGGATTTCCATCTCACTCCCTCTTCTCTTCATCATTTGCTTCCCATTATTCACCTTACTATCGATTCTATGTTTTGAATGTTTATCGTGCTTTGCTAGAACTCATTGATGCTTTAGTTAGTTCTCAAGGATGTCAGTATTAACTTGTGGTTATCATTAATTAACTATGGGGCCCACGAACTCCTATGTTGATGATGTGCAAGGGCAACTAAGGCTAATGGCTGCTATGGGGAGGACCCACTTGCACATCCTTTGGTTTTGTTTGTTAGTATCCTATCCCATTGATATGCTTCAAACCAAACTTCAAATGGTTGAGAGTGAGCGAGAGTCGGTGATCTTTGACAAGTCCTTGATAGATGCTCATGCATACCATCTAAACAAGAACTTGGTAGATATTTGCTAAGAGAATGTCAGGCTGACCGCAGAAGTTCATCACCTGTGCAATGTTGGTGATGAGAATCAACACATGAAAGACTTCATCCATCAACAGCAAGAGGAGCTATCCAGGGTAAACATTGATGTAAGGAGATTGGTAGCTAAAAATTGTAATTTGTTTATGGAGGAAGTTCGAGCCTTGCGACAAAAACTAGCAATTGAAATCACCGCTTAGAAAAATGAGGCCCTTAAGTTTGAACAGGTCAAAAATCACTATAGGGACCAAGTGGGATTATAAAAAGAAGTAAATGAAAAAGAGAGTCAAGTCACAAAGGCTAAAATGAACCAAGCACTCTAGAAACTTTGGAAAGGAGGTGAGGTATGGCAACCCATCTTCAATGGCTTGAACACCTACAACTAAGCTGAGATTTGCCTCAAGGAGCTGCAAATTGAAGAAATGATAGAATAAATGGAGTTAGCCAATCTTTGTTATGCAAACCTGGCTATGCTAACAACTGGAAGGCCATGGTCTGACCTAAAAAAGTAAGTGGCCTTATCATATTCCTTATATGAGGGTAAGTTCCAAACACATAAAGAGACAAAACAAAAGTTAGAAATAGCAAATGCAGAACTCGAAGTTCTCTACACCCATTTGGAAGGACAACGTGTGGTTGTAGAGAACTTGGCCCAATGAATGAATGACTACCAATAGCTATAGAAATTAATTCGAGCATTTGATATCAAATGAAAACAATTTGCTGCTTAGTTTGTCAATTTGAAGGAACTCTTTCCTACACTTCCATGTCCTTAGGATGTTTCTATTCCAGCACACATTGGTGAAGCTACCTGGACAATGAATGATCCCCGAAGAAAAGAAGATAAAATGAGGGAATTGTTAGAGCCTTTTTTATTACCTCCAAAAGTTGCAGCTGTGGTAGGGCAACCATCATCAACGCCATAATCACCGCAAGCACCAAAGCTAGTGAAGGCCCATCAAAACCACTGCCACCAAGGACGGTGTGACCTTCTCCAGGAACTTTAGCATTCTTTTGATAGGGTGGAGAATGCATTGCTATCATGGTGTTCAATTTTGTCTCTGAACATCACAATTTTGTAATTTATTTTTTCGTATACTTGGGCACTTGGTATGTCAATAAAGTCATTGTTTTTATAGGTGTGTTTTGTCATGTGTGTTGTAATAACTTCATATCTTCCAAATTGTAATACACTTGAGGACAAGTTTTCACACAATTGTGGGGGTATGATGAAGTGTTCATTCGACATGTCAATTGGTCCACGTTAACGAAGTCCTGTTGATGTAGCCATGATGACATGACCCCATCAACATATTCATCCATGTGTTAACACGACCTTGTTGACACAGAGTCTATCTTTGGCTAAAAATATGCTTGTACTCACCGCATTTATGGCATCTTTTGGAGTTAGTGTAGTGAAGCTCTTGTAGTTTGTTTTCATGCCAGTTATAATATTTTCCAAGTGCCCACAGTAGGTGTGAGAAAGGTGTACAACTCTTTATTCAAGCATGAATGTACTTGAGCCCATTGGTGTGATTGGCAATAAAGACGAGCTTTTACCACATTCCCTGCAGCATTTGGATTTAATTACTTAAGCATTTAAATAGTTTAATATTTTAATGTTTTAATCATTGTGAAAGATTTTATTGTTATTACTTTATGGTTATTGTCCTTTTATGAGAACCATAGGTACGACCATCTCAAACATATATCAAACACTTGGTAACCCAATGACGCTTAACGTCTAATAACCCAGTAGTGGTCAAGGTATGCTTAGGATGTGCATGGAAGATGGGATCAGTTGCTTATGCTAGGGATAGTTGAATGATAGAGTAGAATAATTAGAAATTACACAACTTTCCATTGCCTACAATTAATAATTAGACCTTAAAAGATAAAAATAAAACCAATAAAAATCATTTGCCTCAATCTTAGTTAACCATCACTTTAGCATATCACAAGTGAGGTTGGAAAGATAATGACCATTCTAACTAAAGTCTTGTTGGCTAGAGTTCAGTGTATTCCAGTGCTTGTAGTTTTCAGAATTCAATCGAGTCACGCATGAATGCCCGTGATTCATATGGTTGGGCATAGGGGTACCCCACTGCTCATCACCATGAATTTCAACTTGCCTAGTAAGTATGGGATGCTTTCAAAAGAGCATATAAGGCTAACACCAACCATGAAGCATGTATAATTTTGCTAAAGTAAATAAACCATTAACAAAAGAAATGATGAGACATTTATCACAAACTTGTTGCTTGATCTTTGATAGATTAAGGAGCCCCTTTAGCATGATCTTGTGGTCACCATTTCTCTCGTTTAACATGGCAAGTTGTAGGCATGTTTGTTGATTATCCCATGTTGTAGAGTTGGCATTGTTTGCATCATTATTGTCCTCACTATTGTTGGCCCTAGTCTAAATGTCAAGAGTTTCCTCTTGAAACTTCACCTCTAAACCTCAGTCAATGTTGACACAGTTAACCGAAGGTACTGACACATTGTCCTCATGAGCGTGAAAATTACGGGTCGGCCTCAGGCGAAGATTCATAATTTGAGCAAGAACGCGCCTCGAATTTGTCTAAGGACGAGTTTACGCTCTATCACGCACGGCAGCGTGATGAGCGTAATAGGCTCCAGGGCAGTTAAAGGCGAATTTTGCCTAAGGACAAGTTTACGCTCCATCACGCACGACAGCGTGATGAGCGTAATAAGCTCCAAAACAGTTGAAGGTAAAATCCAGAGAAGTACGACGAGTTGGCACTTTTTCTTGCGGCGAATAACATAAGTGGCCTTTACGCTTGTTACGCGGCGATGCGTACCAGTGCGTGGGTCATGATTCAAAGTTGCACGCTCCTTACGCTCCACCATGCGCCGCTGCATGGTAAGCGTAAGTTATGCATTATTTACGCTTTATCACGCGCAGTTGTGTGATGAACGTAAGTTAAAACTTGGTTTACGCTTCACCACGCACGGCTGCGTAGTGAGCGTACGTTACATTTACGCTTCACCACGCGCGGCTGCGTAGTGAGTGTGCGTCACATTTACGCTTTGCCACGCACAGCTGCGTGGTGAGCGTAAAACGATCTTGAACTCATTGTTTTTGCGTCAGTGCGTTCATACACGCAACATGAAGCGAATGAGCGCAAACACAGCCGAGACACGCCCATGGGCCTACTCTTTATACGCACAGCACGCAAACGAGCGTGTTATGCGTAGTCGCAGTTCGATGAGCGTGTTGTGCATAGTCGCAGTTCGACTTAAAAGAATCGCGCCAACAGGATCCGCGACATTCGGGCCCACATCATCAGGGTTGCATGTGTCGCGGCCTTTAAATACCCCGCCTAACAAATACACAAAGGGGGGGATTTTTGGAAGAGAGAGGAGCAAGTTGACAAGTTAACAAACCAGAGCACCAGATCACTGATCGTTTTTTGTTGGTAGCAGATCAAGAGGACAAGAGCATTTTCTGAACAAGGGAACACTTATCACCTTGAACGGAGAAACAAGATCAACCTCTTGGTAATCGCTGCAAACATTATCCTTTAGCAGAAACAGAACGCAGCACGCCTGAGTCCTAACAGCAGATCTACCCGAAGCAAAGAAGCAGAACGGGAATTGCAGAGTCGTCTTGCCCAGTTAGCAGGTTCTGTCGTTCAAAAGATCGACAGACTTCAGAGCTTGACCATTCCTGCACCTAAGCTTTGGGCCTACAAGGTAGATCATATTTCTGTCCAGACAGTTTTTTTGTTGTTTTGTGCTCATTTTATATCCAGTTGTTGGGGGTTTTCTCCCATTGTAACGTAATATACACGCAAGTATACATTAGATCCAGCGCTGAAACATAGATCTTTGATCTTTGCAACATCCACTTGTTGTTCTCTCCCGATTAGCATCTTTCTGGCGTTTTAGCATTATCTTCGTAGCGATCTATCTACGTTGTTGTCTCCTCGTTTTACGATCTCTCGCAACGAATCACGTCACGCAAAAATCCGTAATCGTCACCGCTTTTACTGACCCGTAAGTCCCTATCTGATCGACAAGACCGTTCAGGGCACCACGGATTCGTTTTTCCAGCTTAGCCCTCGTGTGGATCCGTGGTTAAAGCTGTGTACACGGAATTTCAGTCGGTATTTCCAGCTGCCGACGTTTTCCGTCGTTACAGTTTTCTGGCGCTAGAAGGAGGGCCTTCAGGCTCCGATCCGAATATTTCAGGTAACCCTGTTTAGAGATCTATACCCTAGGACGTAGACGTAATACCTCTAAGGAGGTCTAAGGTCAATCGTGTGGTGTAGATCGGTCGCAAAGACGATTTCGTTGAAATCCGGCAGGGTAGAAAGCCTTTTGTGTTGTTTGTCAATCTTTCTTTCATTCAGATTCGACTTTCAGTTACTTTTTTATCGTTGATCCATGGATTCCTACTATTCAAACACAACAG
>MNCI01035872.1:0-11457 GCA_015680685.1 Gnetum montanum
TGTTGGGACAAGAACATGATTCACATTTAACTTCTAGGATGTCCATGAATACTTGTAGAAGTGGTTTATACAAGGGCATTATGGACATGAGTCTACTTTATGGAGGACCCACTTGTATAACTATTGGGAATCATGATCAATAACAAATCTCACACTCTTTAGAGCATTATGATTAACTTCATCAACCTTATGCATCATTATGGAACATAGTTCTCCTCACTTTTTATTTAATTTAAAATTGGATTTTCTTTAGTTTCTCCTAAAACCTCTCATTTATTATCAACTTTTAGATAACAAGATTCATCTTTTAAGATTTCAACTATTTCAAGCATCAATGGAATTTACACTTTGGCCTAGCAACCCCTAAGAAGTTATGGGACCCATTAGATGCATAAAAATGACAAACTTTTATGCTAAAATGCTAAGTAAAATGCATATCACATACACTACAGTCCTTGTGATATCACAACAAAAATAATAAATACTCATCACCCCTTCTCATTTCTCTCACAATTTGCTCAAAATGCAAAAGGTGTTCTTTCCATTTTCAAGTTCTGAAGCCTTCCTAGTATCATAGCTTGCTATCCAAGTGCTCATTCGACTCTGTTTAAAAAACCTATGAGCTCTTAGAATTAAGCTCTTCATCATGGAAGCCACAAAGACATGAGCTAAAAAAATTTCTAATTCCTTTCTTGAAAGTTTTAGATAACCTTAAAAATAATTAATAAAATGTTCTTTTAGTTGCTTTAGGGTCCTAGAAATATAAAACTCAAAATCACCTTACATCATAAATATCATAATTTTCAAAATTTTAGTCCAACTAAGGGATTGATAAGGGTTTGGATCATCATAAATAAATCTTAAAAACTGATGAGCAATGAGGTACCCCTGTGCCCAACTATACGAATCACAAGCGCTCATGCACGATCCAGTCGGATTCTGTAGATGGGACTAGTTGTGGCATTTGGATCACTATGTGTTGATCACAGTTCATTGTCTTCCCACTTGGACTAGTGGTAGCTTTGTCACGTATGGTTTAGTCCAGAGTGAGGCATATGGTTTTTATTATTGTTTTATTGTTCTACGATTAACAATAGGTTGAAACTCAATTTATAATCAACTCAACTAATCTAATTGCTAATTAATAATCAACTAAACATAAATGAAATAAAACTACAGGAATTTGGCTACTCTATTGAAAAAACTATCAAAAACTATTGAAAAACTATTGAAACTAATGCCCAAACCATGTGTGCAAGTGCTATATTTATCAGCCCGTGTATACCCTACGACATCAGATACCTGACATCACATCTTGGATTGGATGTTGAATACCTGACATCACATCTTGACCTCGATGTCGGGTATCCAACATTGAAGTTGTTGACAAAAATGTGTTTCATTAAGAACTAATAATTACCCCTTGGGTAATTAAATATGGCATCAAAATGTATTCCTAACACAAATAAACCTTTATAAAAAAGAGAGAAGATGCCAATGGATGGATGTGCACAAGGATGGGACTAGTTGTAATAATCTTAGGCTAGGGGACAAGGATAAGAAGAGTAGTAGGTACACTTAGTGCACTAGCCAATACTTGAAACTCAATAATCTATCCAAGAAGAGGTACCAACACCATTTACTACTACACTAGCAACATAAGTGATACTCCCTAAAAAGTGTATTAGAGTAATCAATGACAAGGTAGTTGTGGCCAATGTAGTTATTAAGCTAAACTTCAAACCCTTCTTAGAGTTCACTCCATAGGAGATGAGAATGTACCTACAAACATCTTCACTATTACCCATCTTATTTACAAATGGCAAGTGATTTTTAGATAATACCTATATGTTTTGGAACAATTAGGTAGCTAANTGGTGAGGTACCCCTACGTCCAACCATATGAATACGAGCATTCATGTGCGATCCGGTCGAACTCCAAGGATTAAGTGCTTATGCGCTTACACTGAACAAGGATGAGTTATGCAATCGTTGTCTTCCCAAGCTTACTTGTAAGGCACAATTGTATGGTTAAGTAAACTTGAGGTATATGATTTTTATGTTTTTTATATTTTTATCTTAATATCCTAAGTGTGTGTAATGAAAAGATTTAATTAACTAATGGGTCTTTGTAACTCTAATGTGAATCAAATCCTAAAACCAGCATCCGTTCCCACTCTCCGGACACATCTTGAACCAATGTAACACTACTAGGGTTACCAAATGCTAGTTTTTATTGGGTTACCAAGTGTTCCATGCATGCCTGAAGTGGTTGTGCTAAGTGTGCTAATTCATTAATAATTGATAATTCATAAATCTATGGAAATAACATTAATTAACTCCTGAAAGCATCAAATAATAGTAAATAATATTAAATGCAATAATTAAACTATTCTTTATTTTGCAAGATTTATCACAAAGTTTTTCTTTATTTCTAGATACAAGGTGTGCTCAGGTACACAATGCTCGAATAAAGATCCATTCACTTTATGACTCCTACTGTGGGCACTCAAAAATAATTCTAACTCTACAATAGAAAAATTGCAAGAGTTTGGCTAAGGAGTGAAAAACTAATGCCAAACAAAGTGCCCTTGTCTCCTATTTATAGCCAATGAGACAGGTTCCGACATCACATGTTCGATATGGCTTCGACATCTCCGATATCGCATATTCGATATCGAGGGCCCAATATCAAGGGTCCAATATCGGGACTTATCATACCCCCACAATTGAATGAAAACTTATCCTCAAGGTCCTTATAAAATATTGGAAAGGTATGGGATTATTGACTAAATGACAACTGACGGTGACATGGAATGAGAGACTCAAAGTGCCTAGTGAACAGATCAACAAACATATTATAGCATTGGTGTTCATAACCATTATGGTGAACACTGTACATAGATGACATCCAAACCCTCATTTGACAGCTTGAAGAGAGAGAGAGAGAAAATAAAATGAGGCACATTGCTGTCAATGTCAAAAATGTGCACACCGTTGTTCATCCATGGCCACATGACCAAGCTTGTTCCTTGCATAAATGCTCTTGCTCCAATCCATCCTTAATGCTTCCTCCTATCCCAGTCCATTGTTCATGTGATCACCATTTGCACACACAACACAATCATGAATTAGCAAGGATAGATAAGATATAATGTAGTTGATACCTTGCCTCCATATGAAGCACATTAGCTAGGCTGTGGGTATGGCAGATACTAAGTTAGAGGTTTGTAAGTGATAACTACCCAAGGTGTAGGGGTGAGATAAGTAATGGAATGTAAAAACTTATGATAGACCCCCATGACTAAGAATGAACCTCTAGTAGCAATAGGATGGAAAATGAAAGAAAAAGGAAGATAAGAAGAATAACAATAGTGAAGCTAATAAAAATGCATAGAAGGGCAGAGAAAAATGAATTTCATAGATGGGGTAAAACGAGAAATAGTTGATTGCAAGGAATTTTTAAGAAAAAGAACTTAACAATTGCACTAAAAAGGAATGCCAGTGGGTCCTATCCAAAGTAGGTTGATGCCCTTTATCCCTTGACAAACCCACAAACCAAAAAGTCTGTAGGCTCTAGGAATGACATATGGAGATAGTAGTTAAGAATTTACCAAAGAATAACAATGCATCGACCAAGATATAGACTAATCATAAAATCAGCAATGGGGTAGAATGTGGGAAGCAATATGGAAAGAGAAGAGAGAATGGAATGGAATTCCAAAATTAAGGTTGTGTAAAGTCCCTTATGTATTATGTGGTTAAGGTGACTTAATAAAATTTAGTCCAAATCTAGATTCAAACTAACCACATCCAGTGGCCTCGCATCAACACACTTGATCAACCATCCTTCTAAAGTAGTAAGAATGCTTCCATAGAGCCACCACCATTCCAATAAGAGAAGAATAGAGAAGCAGGAAGTGAGAAAGGGCCTTAGTTAGAGGGAATCTTCAGGCTTTGGTAACATGTCTTTCTAGTGCCATAACTAGTGCTTGTAGCCCATGTTCCTTTATTATGTCTAAGGGGTGTGCTTTGAATTCTCATTAGTTTTTTTTCGATGGGAACCACACCATGCAAATACTTATTTGATTTATTTAACTTCTTGATATTAGTCAACAGCGGAATGGCAGAAAACCTATAAAAAATATCCAAGTGCCTAAGAGAATAGCTAGCACAAATGTGTCAAATCCTCTTGAATTCACACCCTTTTCAATCCATTTGAATCTTTCCTTGGTTTGAATAATACTAAGCCAAAAATTCATTAATAGATTTGTTTAGAAAAAGGGACAGTATAGTTCCAAAACAAAGGGAGACCATAGAGTTGAATGGATCAATGGATGATGTAGACTCATTCCTTGTTTTATCAAAAGAAATCATATGTTAGTGTCAACATTAAAAGTTAAAGGTAAAAACCAAACATTAGCAATCAACACCATTATAGCACAACCCACCATCATGAGCACTTGTTATGTGACGAGTGAGAATATATCAAAAAAAATGTAACAAAGAAAGAAATAGTAAAAATGTTAATGATGGTGTAAAACAAAAATAAGTAAATATGAAAAATATGTAAAACAAAAAGGAAAAAAGAAACTAAGGACTTAGAATAGTTCGCATTGGTGTCCATCTACCCTACGATTGAGTTGGAATGAGGAGATCTGAAATAATGAGCAAGGTTATCCATTAACAGAGGTAATGTTAGTGCTGGCCATTTTAGACTAATGGAAAGGTTTGGTTTACTAGATGTTGATCAATAATTTCTTATCTGGGATTTTAGGTTTATAGATCATCATGGTCCCTGCAGGAAAAGTCTCATGAATGATATAAGGTCCTTCCCACAACATTTGAAATTTAGTTTGTTGTGGCACATGTGTGGGATTCCAATAGAGAACCCTATCTCCTGGTTGGTATTTAACTTTTCTAATTCTTAGGTCATGACGTTGTTTGTTGAAGGCCTTGTGTAGTTCATTAGATGATAGGGCGGCTAATCAATTTTCATCTATCAAGTTAGGATTCATTAACTGTTCTTTCTATGCTATATTGAGGTCAAGGTTAAGGTCACATGTTGTAGATAGTGTACGGAGCTCAGCTTGGATAGGAAGCGTTGGAAGTTTATCATATACTAATTCATAGGGAGAATAGCCTATAGGGAGTTTTCATGTGGTGTGGTAGGCCCAAAGAGCATCATTCAGTTTGGTGCTCCAATCTCACGTATATTTTCTAATGATTTGTGTCCAGATTTTTGTGATTTCCCTATTGGTGACTTTGGCTTGACCATTCACTTAAGGATGATATGGTGTAGTTAGTTTATGCTCAACTCCTAAGCATTGCATCAACTTTCAAAAAGTCTCACTTGTAAAATGTGTACCATTATAAAAAATAAGAGCACAAGGTATGCCAAACCTGTTTACGATTTGTTGTTGAACAAATCATGCAGTAGTAGATGATGTATAGTCAGTAACAGCAGTTACTTTTTCCCACCTTGTAAAATAGTCAACAACAACAACAATGTATTCTTTTCCATTGGACATTGGTGTAATAGGCCCCATAAAATCAATACCCCATATGTCAAAGGATTCTAAGGGTTGAATCCATTATTGTGGACCATCCATTCTAGTAGTCATTCTCCCATCGCATTGGCAATGCTGACAAGATTGGAAAAAATGATGGGCAACCCAAAATAATTTAGGCTAATAATATCTTGCAAGAAATATTTTCTTTCTAAGTGTAATGACCCCCACAAGGGCCCTCATGAGCATCTTGGAGAACTCGTAATTGATCTACGTCGAGAACACACCATCAAACCAAGCCATCAAAACACACATTGTAAGGGTGTCTATTAATTTCCATGAAATTTTTGACTCAGTGGAGAAACTATTATTTCTTTCTAACGTCTAGCTCTTGTGGTTTTTCTTATGTGAGAAGATAAGTAATAATGCTACTATACCAATTTATATCTGTGGGTGATTGATTGTTTATTACACCTACAAAGAGGAGTTCATCAGGGAAGCGATCAAAAACTAGGTGTTCATCCTCTTTGTTGTCCCATTGCAACTGAGATAAGTGATCAATAACAACATTCTTGGTGCCTTTCTGATCTACTATCATGACATCAAACTCCTTCAAGATCACAAGCCATCGTATGACGTGAGGGTTCACCATTGGTTTATTCATAAGGAACCGAGTTGCGCTATGATCTGTGTACAAATACCTTATAGCCTAATACATAGTGCCTAAATTTCTCTAGTGTAAACACCACATTCATTAACTCTTTTTCTATTATGGTATAGTTGAGTTGTTCACCAGAAATACTTTAACTTGCACAATGAATGTAATAGGGACATTTTTTTTCATCTAACTGTGTAAATACGACTCCTAAAGAAACATTGGATGCGTTAGTCATTAGATGGAATGGTCATCTAACTGTGTAAGTACTTTCTCTGATTAGTCCAATGCTTATTCAAAATCTTCTTTGTAGATGGAGAAATTGTCCATAAAAACCTCCACACCATTTCCTATTTGTTGCTAAAATATACTAATAACGAAACGTTGAAACGTTGTTGGAGCATTGCACAAGCCAAATGGCATTTTCCTATACGCAAATGTCCCCCAAGGACTCATGAATGTAGTTTTGGCTTGATCTTCTGGTGCTATCTAGATTTGATTGTACCCACTGTAACCATCCAGAAAACTATAATAACAATGCCCTGCAATGGTATCTGAAACTTGGTCAATGAATGGCAATGGGAAATGGTCTTTAAATGTTGCCATGTTTAATAGCCTAAATTTTATACACACCCTCCATTTACCATGTTTTCTAGGCACAATGACTAATGGACTAACGCATTTACTATCAACAATGGGGTAGATGAACTCGACCTTTAGAAGTTGTTCAATTTCTTCTTTAACTACTTGCTTAAGCTTTGGGTTTAGTCATCTTTGCGGTTGTTATCAAGGCTTCATAGAGGGATCAATGTAAATTCTATGTTGGCATATCCTAGGATCTATTCCGATTAGTTTGGGATATGACCAAGCAAAGGCTTTTAACCATTTTTATACCATCTTCAATAGTCTTTCTTTTCGTTGAGGAGCAAGCTTAGCATTAATGATTACTAATTTTCCATTCTTGAGAAATGTATACTTCATATCGGTGCGCAACGATTTTAATTCAAGAGGCTCTTGCTTAAACTCATCATGGATTTCCAACTTTCCCGAGTTGATATTTTTGGTGTCAGTACTTGGAAGTTGACAATGGACTTGCTCTAATGCATCTATGCTATCGATATAGGCACCAGTCAAGCTCTCAGTTGGTTCCATGCATAAAGTTGAATTACTCTCTAGGTCAGTTGTTAGCCACTGGGTGCCTTCCTATCTTATGGCTACCATATACAAGCGCCTTTGTATGTCAGATACTTGTGCACAATGGTTGCACGTAGGCAATGTTAAGCGTTGTACAAACTAGGACTTCTGCACGCAATTGCACCCTATGTTACTATATGCGATGCATGGAACTTTCTTCTTCTCGATCTTTCCAAATGCATTTTCTTTTTATATTTCTAGGGAAAGATCATGTATTCCTAGGTGTGCATCGATTGTACTTAACCATGCTTTTTCCATTATGATTGGGAAGTCCCCTTTACAATTATTGACTTAGATCACTAGGAAATCGGCTAGATACAACCACCTACAAATAATGGTAACAATGTCCTCCACTAGTCCCAATGGAACAGTCATGGACTAGTCGGCCAACTCTAAATAGATGTTACTCTTCTTTAGCGAAGGTAGGTTCCAACCTTTATACATCTTTTAGGAGATCAACTTAACACTAGAACCTAAATCCAAAAGGTCTTTGCAAGGCTCATTTCCAGTGATTTGTAAATAAATAAGAGGACTTCCAAGATTAAATAATTTTCTAGGAAGATGGCTAGCTTTAATCCAATCAGTGATGACATGGGTTAACATGACAGTATGCGTTGGGTGTGGATTTTGGTTTGAAGGAAGCTTCGAAGATTCAAATGATGATGAGACGTTTGGATAATTAGCCACTTGTGGTTGTAAGGACTTGGTTGGATTATTGGTTCTTAAGAAAGGTCTTTTCTTTGATCGGTTGTCCAAACAAATAGTAGGTTGAGGATTGACAATCCTTGTAGCATTACATTGTTGTGGCTGGGTAGGAAGCTTGCCCTGCATAGTTGGAGTAGGTGGTAATGGAGCTGAGGGTGGAAGAGGTGCAGACAAATGAGAAGGATAGTACACATGTGGAGCATCACTCCTAGGAGAAGTTCTATAGTACTTATCGATCTAGTAGTAAGGTTGAGGAGTGACGTGACTAGTAGAGTCATGTGGAGAGATCAGTTGCTGAACGTAATACTCGTATGGGTCAGGTTGATGGTAAGGGTACTATTGATGTTGTAGTAACATTCTCCATGATTGTGGATGTTTCCATTGTTGATACTGTTCATTCAGTTGTGGTGGAGCTCCACTTGGATAATATGTGAAGGGTTGGTGGAACTGCCTTGGGTTACCTTGAGGATAAGGTAACCTTCTTGGTGCTTGTTGTTTGTTTAACCATGGGTTTAGTGCATACACCCCAAACTCTTGTAGATGTCACACTATTAGGAAATATATTTTAGGACGGTCATATTGGCATATCTCACATCTACCATCATTGTCTGTGTCTAAATCCACAACGTCTTCAATGATGACAACTTTGCCCTTACCCTTATTACATGCATACTTAGCTTCTTTCTTTTTCCTTCTCTCTCCATCACTACTTTGTTCTCTAGACTTCTCTACTATTTTTAGAATAGTTTGAAATTTATCATCTAAGGAGTTCCACATTTGATTCACCTTTGCCATTACTTCTAATGCAAATTTTTGAATGGGCAAAGTCTTTCTATTCACCATCTCATCAACTAGTGACTCTTCTTCATCTTCGCAAAATCTAATTTCCTTATTTCAAATGGAAGGATCTCTATTGTACTCCTTCTCACTTTCTCTTTTCCTCAACTCACCTTCCTCTTTGGCAACTTTCTCCAAAAATCTTTGTATTTGATGGGCTCTAAGCTCACATAGCCTTCCTTGAGCATAAGTCCCAAGCATTCTTTGTGTTTTGTACTTAAGCCCATCTATGAGATGGCATACTTGTTCCTTTTGTGAGTAACCACAGCCAGGGCAACGATGTAATAATGAATAATATCAACCCATGGCAGCATCCAAGGGCTTGTGTCCTCCTTGTTTCCATCCTTAGATTTTCTTACATAGGTTGAACACTCAGGAGTATGTTTGATACTTATCATTGAATAGATCTAACATGGTACTCCATCAATGAATGGATTCTAGTTCTAAGGATCGGTACCAACTTTCTACTTCCTTGATAAGTGTCTGTGGAAACAACTTTAGCTTTTGCCACTCATTTTCTATATTTTGCAAGGCACATGTGTCATGGAATGCTTGTAAATGATTTTAAGGATTAGCATTGTATCCCCCTTCAAATCGTGGGATGTTATTCATATCTAGTCTTTTGATCCTACTATCTTTCTAGTGCCTTGTTGGAATCCTAATGGCCTTTGTTATATCTAACATACTTTAGGTGGCAAGTAGGGATTCATCATGATCATACTGTCTATGGCTTCTATGATGCCTATATTGTTCCCTACTCTATCTTCTTTTGTGATGTGTCTCTCTGGAATGCCCTTGTCCCCTTTCTTTACTACTTTGTCTATGATTTCTACTTTGCTTATCCTTGTCCTCATGGTCTCGCCCTTTGCAACTGCATTCAAATCCTGAAGGAGAGGGGGAAGGAGATGATGAAGGTGAAGAGGAGGGAGGATTGGCATCATGAAAGTTCCTATCACTTTCTCTTTGGTGGTCACGGCCTTAGTCATGGTTACGATTGAAATGTCCATCATTGTCATGTGTTCGTGTTCCTTTTTTGGATCCTTTGTGTCTGTTGGTACTAGAACTTGTGTTATGAATAGTTGAGTGAAGATTCTGATACACAACTCCTTGATTGAAATCAATGAGAAGAATATCATTTTGTGAAAAACCTCCCAAGATAGGTTCACCACCCTGGCTTTCACTTAGGACATACGGGATATCCTAAAACCTCTTCCCCTTCATGGACTTGTAATGTCTCTCCTATTGTAGATCCCTCTAACGTTGTGCCTCCATGGATCAATACTCTCTTGAGTCTTGTTCATGCACAATGTATTCTAACTATAAGTGCTGCATACCAAATCATGTGAGAGCATGAAGAAGCATGCCTAGGATTGAGCGATGGGGAGGTAATACTATGTTACCTTCTAAATCATGCCAACACAGTTATTCATCCTAGTGGAGGATAAAGGTAAAGTTTGGTATATACTCATCAAGATGAGCATATACCATGCAAAACTGTTGGGGAACTATCGGATCATCATGTGTACCCTACCTCTGATTATTCATGGTATCAGACCTAGTCAGTGAAGCACTCTCATAAGAAGAAGGAGACATGATTAATTATTTAGTGTGCGATACCCTTTTTCGGTGATTGTAGGATAGTTAACTCTAAGGGTTTGTCTCAACAATGGAAATATTTCCTAAGTTCTAACCAGTGCACAAACAACAAAATCCCTAGCAACGGTGCCAATGATCAGTAGCGAGGTACCCCTACTCCCAACAATACGAATACAAGCATTCACATGTGATCTGAGTGAAGTCCAAGGATTAAGTGCTTATGTGCTTACATAGAATAAGGATGAGTTATGCAGTTGTTGTCTTTCCAAGGTTACTTGTAAGGCACCATTGTATGGTTAAGTAAACTCAAGGTATATGATTTTTATGTTTTTAATATTTTCTATCTTAATCTCCTAAGTGTGTGTAATGAAAATATTTAATTAACTAATGCATCTTTGTAACTCTAATGTGAATCAAATCCTAATACCAGCATCTATTTTCACTCTCCGGACACATCCTAAACCAATGTAACACTACTACAGTGATGAGCTACAATATCACAATGTCTATAAATAAGAGGTAGCTTTCCCTGTTTTAGGCACTCATCATTGGTGTCATTGTAGTTGTTTGTGCACTACATAGAACATAGGAGATCATTCATATCGTTGGGATGCTAGAATAAACCCTTAGGGTTGATCAAAAGAAAAAAAGAAGACAATGGTAAATAGCATACCAAACAAGACAAAAATGTATTCTTCTTTGCATAAAAGCACCTCACCGCCTAGGACCAACACAAGAGACAGTTGGTAGCACAAGACACGTAACCAAGATCCGCCAATTCCTCAACAGTTCCATGTGGTATATATTCATCATGATGAATATGTACTCGAGTTTACCTTTATTCTCCATCAAGATGAACAACTACATTGGAGAGACTTGGAGGGTAACATAGTGTTGCCTCCAGACTGAGCAGTCTCCAACATGCTCCTTCGTGATCTCACACGAATAGGCATGTCACAA
>MNCI01035872.1:12035-42336 GCA_015680685.1 Gnetum montanum
ATTTGAGGGGGGATACAATGCCGATCCTCAGAAACACTTACAAGCATTTCACGATGCATGTTCCTTGCAAAAAATTGAGAATGAATGGTAAAAACTAAAGTTGTTCCCAAGTGAAACACCACTAATTTTGGCCTAGCACTTTGAAATGAAAATGATGCAAGCCCTTTCAAAGATCCGGGAGGCAAAATTTGGCTAAGGCATTAAACTCACACCCAGCCTGCCCAAGGCAGTTTGCTCACCCTCAGCATGGACAACTTCAAGAAACATCAAAATCAAGTCAAAGGTGGAGGTTGATTTTTTGAAGTTCAAAATTCTAGTATTCAATGTCCAGCATCAAGATTCTAGCATTTAGCATCAGGTCATGTTGTAGGTCACGTTGTGGTCACACTGTAGTGTGAGCCCAGCATGACCTACCCAAAGTAGTTCAGAACAAGTCACATCCAGGCTCAAATTCCAAAATTTTAGATCACACAAAGTCAAGCAGTGGTTGTACCGAGAAATAGGCTTCAAAAAAATTCAAAATTTTGTGTCAAAAATTGTATTTCACCTCACTCATGCTGAGGTCACGTTGAGGACATGCCCAACATGACTACCCAGTGTGAGTGCAGCGTGACTAACGATCACGCTCAAAAAAAGGCACTCCAAACGCATACTGAAGACACATTGAAGCCCAGACAACTCACGCTGGGAGCCCTGGCAGAACAGAGATGCCTTGAACAACCTTGAATCAACATCTCGACATCCAGCAGTCAATCCATGTTCAAGCAAGCCAAGATCAAATTTTCTTGTCATACATCTTCACTTGTGAGCTTGTCGAGCCCTCACGGTCTAAATTAAATGTACTTTCATGGGCTTGAGTAACCCACAAATTGTAAGATGCAATGTACTTGGTCAAAAACGTAGCTTGCCCACACATGACCAACTCGTACACGACTATCCATCAGACATGTGTCACTTGATCTGTTTTCCTGTTAAATCCCAACCATTGATTCCATTCTAGAATTTCTTGCCTGAGCCTAGCCAAAACCTATAAATACCTTGTTGATTCACATAACTCTAGGTGGGCAATTGGGGACATTGGTAATTTTGAGAACATACGGAAAACCAGTTCTCCTTAGGTGCTCAGCACACTTGACTCTTGGCATCCAAGTACTCCTCACATACATGACATCACATCATCATGTCACATCACCCCAGGGTTGGGCGTTTGACCTACCATCCACACGTGTAGCTACGCTTTGCCTGATGCACATCTTTTCTAAGAAATACAATACAATTCATTTTGCCAACCATTATTTCTATTTACTCTATTTTATATATATTTTACGTTCTATTTATGTTTCACTTACATTTTATTTACGATTCTGTTTACGTTCCTTTTGCAATACACTACATATATTTCTATTTACATTGTATGCACACTGTTCATGTTTTAAGACATCAATTACAATAACCCTAGTGCAAGCCATAGTTTATGCTCGGGGAATTCCTTGGTTGATTTGCGTGCAGACCATCCAAGGCACTCTACCTTCGTTTCCTTTTTTAGCTTGCCCTCAAGCGAAGGTAGGGTTAGCTATGCTTGCCTAACGATCTTTTGGTGTCTGTTTCCCTTCCAACCTTACACCGATGATTTAGGTTAGTACAGTAAATTGGTGCTAGAAGGAGGACATACTGCTTGTTGTCTATTGAAATGGTGATCATGCTACTTGTCAAAATTTGTTCATCTTGTCCTTGAGTCTCCCTATTGTTGTTGGTCATTCTGTAGCTTACTCACTCTTGGTCATGCTGCAACTTGCTCACTATGGTCACACTGTAGTTTGGTTTGGTCATGCTGTAGTTTGGTCACATTGTTGGTCATGCTGCAGTTTGGTCACGTTGTTGGTCACGCTATTGCTCATATTTAACATTGTCTAGCCTGGTCTGCTCATGTTCACACTTCCGATCTCAGACTTTGGGACTAAAACCTTGAACCCTGTGGCTACCACAAAATCCATAACTGTTATTGAATAGATAAATCCCCAAAGCCCTATAAGCCAATCACTCAGGCTACAGGGAAAAGGCCCTACTTATGCAACTCTTACACCTAAACAATATAACTTCATCTATGTCAAGATCCAAGCCAACCCACCTATTAATCGTATAGAGAGGGAAGCGAAGTGAGAATATGAATTTATCCACAAAGGAGGACGTGAGTTCATCTGTTCAGCATTTGACATAATCCCACTGGCTAAAAACCATCATAAACTCATATCCCAACTTCTTATGGAAAGAAGTCAAGCCTTACAGCTACCTCCAATAGAGCCTCAAGATGAGAAAGATGACTTTGTAGCTCAATCTAAACATGGAGATTCCTACCATACCGTCAGTCCCCATGCCTATACAAACCCATTATTCCACCATTTTCTAGAAGAAACTGTGCTTCCCCCTTCATCTGCAAACACTCGAGCACCAGTCTCTTGAAAAGAGGTACCTACTTCCATTCCTATCTTCTCCGTGCTTAATAACATTCACTCTGTTGCATTCACTTCCATCGTACCCCTGCAAGTATAGTCCCAACAATTCCCTCCCCAAACTAACACAGGGTCAATCTTTCAACCCCAAGTAATTGGGATGCCATCAGTTATACCATCTTCCACATCCATCTACTACATACCTTAAGTGTAGATCCACTGAGCACCATTGATTACTCCAACCCAACACATTTAGGGTTTTACTTCACAACCTATGGCTAGGTAGTGGGTTCCACCGGCTATAGTCTCGGTTTCGAATACTATCCCACCATAATAAACATCAGCTCAACAACCTCTCTTTCCACAAACAATGCAACAATTGAACCATTATCAGCCACAATTCGCTGAATCCACTAGTCTTCCTACCACCCAAGAATGGGCAAACACACAAAAAATGATGCACTCGTTGGCAGAAGAATTAAAATGCCTTAAAATTGTGAACACTGAGGAAGTTAAGGTACTAGATGTCTATCAAGATGACTTAATTGATCCCTCAGCTCCACCCTTAACCTTGCCAAAGGGAGTCTCGTTACCCTAGCTGACCAAGTACAATAGAGAGGGAGACCTAAATGCTCACCTAGTGACATTTTGAATAGAAATTCATTTGCTTCAGGCATGGCCCCATGTAGTTTTTTGTGTTTTTGCTATGTCCTTAACCGGAAAAGCCTTAGACTAGTACCAAGCTTTACCCCGTAGCTCCATATCTTCTCTAGAGGATTTGTTGCACCAGTTTGTCATCTATTTCAAGTACAATCTAAAACATGAAGCCACGTTAGACAGCTGGATCCAAATTAAACAAGCGTCGCTTGAACCAACACAGAAATTTATCCAGAGGTGGAGTGTAGCCTTAAATGAACTTCACGAACCCATCCCTAAAACATATATGCTTACCATCCTTAAGGTGGCTGTGAATGACTTTATTAAGTCAAAACTTTACTACTTGAAAGCCTGCACACTGATCCAAGCATTCGTGCAAATCAAAGATATAGAAGAGGCAACACAAACAAGTAATGACCAAGCCTAATCAACCTTTAGAAGCCAACATACAAGGAAAGATAAATCCAAAACAACAGTAGCAGTAGTGGCCAAAACAGCCCGACCTAGTCATCTAGGACAAAAGGGAAAACAACCTATTGTCCCAAACAGCTACGAAAGAAACACACCCACTCCTACACCCAAAAATTCTCAAATAGAGACAAAAACACAGGTCATGCCCGTACATTCAAAAGAAAAGGCCCCACTCAATACACACCATTGCCCATGAAGCCTTCACAATTGCTTGATCAACTTCTAAAGGCCAGGCTAATTCAACACAAACAAGTATCTCCTGCGGCCTCCCAAAAAATTAATCGATTTTGTGAATTGGCCAAAAATCTAGCCTTGGCAATAGCCAATGAACCCCCCATTCCAAAAGGCTTTAGGTTGGATAGGTTTTGCAAATATCACCAATGTTGTGATCATGGGACTGATTACTTTTTTACTCTGAAACAGGATATACAACACATGATTGATAGGGGTGAAGTAGTGTTCGACGAGGCAAACCCAGTAAGATCCCAAAACCAATCCATGGGGGTCTACAAGGATACTCTGAATACCAATGATGCACCATATGTGATTAATAGTATCCATGTGGAAGACAGACAAGACGTTCCACGAAAAGCTTTTGTGATTCGTAGGCCTTCAAAAAATACACCTACCCCAACATATTCTCAAACCCCTTTCATCGTGCACACATCCCCCACACCATCGAGACCATTTGTTATCCGTGTACCTTCTTCTATTGCATCCACAATTGCACTATCTAAAAACTAACCTATTCCATTTGTGATCTAGGTGCCAAAACGTCCAGATACACAACCCACCTCCATTCCCCCGCAACCTCTGTGAGAACATCTTGCTGATAGACTAACAAGAGAGCACTTGGAAAGAGAAAACCATCAATACAAATTGGGACCACCAAAGCCAACATTGGTAAACATTGTTCCCATGGATCCACCCATTAATGAGCCTAGTACAAGTCATCAAAACGAGGATAATGTCATAATTCATGTCCCAAACCCAGCATCCTTAGCTACTAACGTAAAAACCCCTCCATGAGAAATATGAATGCTAGGTGAAGTGGACCAAATCTCTACAGACAAGGGTGCCCCAAATGGTAAAGACCTAGTGAATGCATTGACCTAGGTCACACAAGCTTTGAAACAAAAGAATACTTCTTTAAGCCTGTATGATCTAGTAATGACTTCAGTAGCACATCGAGAAGCTCGCGTGCATATGTTAACTTCGATCCTTGTTAGTAAGGACCTTCTTGCAGATGAACCATCCATTCATGCGATATTGTCCACACAACCTCAAGAATCAAAGACTACATCCCTAGAGTTTCATGCTAAGGACATTAAGCTAGATGAAAAAATAGGAGAAGTTACTACAACCCCTATGTTCATAACAATACAGGTTAATCATTTCAAGATACGTAGGGTGCATGTCGATGATGGTGTAGTGACCAATGTAATACCTTTTTCCGTCATAAAAAAACTAGGACTTACTGAACAAATACAGCCCACAACAACTTCTTTCCTAAAATCCTTCAATGGTTCCCATGTTGGAGTGAAAGGTATGGTTACTTTAGATTTCATAGCTGAGGACCAATTCCCCACATCAGTTAAATTCATAATAGTCGATGAAATGCTAGGATTTAATCTAATCCTAGGACATTCCTGACCTACTCAACTTAAAGCTGTATCCTCCCCAATCCATCAGGAGATCCACCTACCTTATGAGGGAGGTGAGATCATCATATATGGGGATGCAATGGTACCACCTACTTCCTCATACCCTAGAGTAGATCAAGAGTTAGAGATTGATTTCATTGATCCTAAGCAAGGAACCATGAGCATACTTCAAAACATAAATCCAACATTAACTTCCAATCCTACTGAAATTGAAGAAACACCAGACAATACAAACATAGGCACCATCCCTATCGATGTCTCTTGGTCAAAATTATCTTTTGATATCACCGATGAAGGAGAAGGTGAGTATAAAATCTTACTCGCATGCTCAACCCCACATGTTAAACTAAAAAGGATCAAGGAGCAGCTCAATAAACAGAACTAACTAATGAAATGTCTGAAATGACGTTAAACTATGAAATGTCTGAAATGACGTTAAACTACAAAATGTATGAAATGACTTTAAACTACGAAATGTCCGAAATGACGTTAAACTACCGATCGTCCGATATGACGTTAAACTGCCAACAAACGTCTGCAATGACATTAAACTAGCCACGGTCAGAAATGGTCAATTCCATTCAAAAATTTCTGAAATCATTACTACCTTTGGCCCACCATGGCTTAAAACTGGTAATCCTTCTTTCTTTAAACAACAGATGCAACAGTCCATCATGACTTTAAACTGACATACCCATCTTGAAATGGCTTTAAACTAGAGCCAACAAATTACAGATTCACGAACTCCTGCCATTTTACATTGAATCTTCATTTGCAAGTTACAAGTTACAATTTAGATTCGTGCTTGGTCATTGCCTTCTCTTTCAAGTATTTACCTTACGTTTCACTTTAAATTTTAGAAATTTATGTTACATTTAATTGCACGCATATGTTCACAATATACTCAAGAAAAGAAAGAAAAAAATAATGAAAAACATGAAAAATAACAAAAAATATATATACATGGAACATCAAAGTAACGAAGGAATGCAACCATTTTATACCACAATTAAATTCAGGTCATTACATTAGTCTTTATACATTCCTTCAAACATCCGAAAATCTAAAAACTCTCAAGGGGTTAAGTTCGACTAACACAAAGCTCATGGGTGGGGCTGATCCCCAAGATCCTCTTCATCATCCACTCCTGCTCTACTAGGACCAGCTCCATCATTAACATGTCCCTACAAACAGAAAATAGAAAATAGAAAAAAATAGTAGTAAAGCAAATCATAAACATAGAAATCCAAAAAGAAAACCCTCTCAGTCCACATTGGTTTTACTTCTTCCATTACCTATAATCATGCTGCCAAGAAGACTAAAAATCTTGTTGCCCTAGGCAAAAAACTGAAAATTCATGGTCACGTTGTCTAGGGACTAAAATTCAAAATTGCAAGTCACGTTGTCCAGGGACTAAAACTCAAAATTGCAAGTCACGCTATCTAGGGACTGAAACTCAAAATTGCAAGTTACGCTGTCTAGGACTAAAACTCAAAATTGCAAGTCACGCTGCCCAAGGACTAAAATCCAAAAATTGTAAGTCACGCTAGGCCTTTCCAAAAATCCAAAATGTGTAGTCACGTTGAAATTTCCAGTTACGCCGCGCACGAAGGGTAAGACAGCCATGCAGCGCAAAGAGGGAAAAACAAGCACACTGCTAAGAAGGGTGGGACACTCATGCTATAGCCCAAAACCTTGCAACCTGAGATGCCCAAGAAAGTTCCAAAAGCCCAAATTCACAGCTTACACTGCCCTACCCCGTAACCCCTCATTTGTAGCTTACGCTGATTAAGACACTGGCAACCATGACAACGATTGACGCTGAAGCTTCCCAATAACGCAGCAGGAAAATAAAAAATCCCCTTGCGACCTAGAAACCCTACGACCAGAACACCAAGGAAACCAAAAACTTAACCCATGCATTCGTGCCCCAAACTCGTGTTCACTCAAAATTACAATCCCAAAACCCAAAATCATAGCCATAAATTCTCACCCTAGGTAACATTTCTTGCAAAAATACCAAAGAAAAATTGGGGGAAAAAATTTACCTGTGCAGGGCCTTCTTCCATTTTAGAATCCTGACTTGGGGAAGACATTGGAGGAGCCCTTCACTCTCCTTCACGAACGCCAAGCCTACCTACTTCCTTCCCTTAGCCCCGATTTCCTTTCCTTTGCCCTTGTCTTTCATGGTCATGTTAACATTGACGCTAATGCCTTGGATCGTGCTATACTCTGGGTAGGTCATGCTGTCCTTCCAAGTTCCAGTAACTCACCTTAACAGAAATGAGGCCTCCTATTTCAAAAATTTCCTTTTCTATTCCCCTTGGTAATTTAATTTAATTTATTTAATTTTTGGCCTTTTATTTTAGTTCCACTTCTTATTTTAATTGCATGTTGTTGTTCAATCCATCTTTGCCTTGTGTTTGCCTAGCTTTCCTTGTCATTCCAACCCCTCCAAAATGAAGCCCAAAATTTCTGATTAAAAGAGGAGGAATGTGTAGAAAATCAACAATGATAAATAAATAAATATATGGAAATGATGTCAAATTCATAAAAATTTCAAATCCCCATGACCTTATTGTTCACTCGAAAGTCAAAAATTTAAAAGTTTTAAAATTTAAAATTAAAAAAAATAGTGCATATACTTAGTCCAAATGATAAGTCAACATGTGGCCTGGCATGACCTTAAACTGCCATGTGGCCCAGCATGGTCTTAAACTGCCATGTGGCCCAGTACGGTCTTAAACTACCATGTGGCCCAGCATGGCCTTAAACTGCCATGTGGCCCAATATGGCCTTAAATTGCCATGACTACCACCGCATCTCCGAATTTTTATCAATGCATAGTTCACTTATATTTAGTAACTCCTTCACTAAGAGGGTATCTCTTACTTCACTCCCTTTTTAAATTGGCAAGAGTGAGCACCATGGCCACCAAGAATATCCTCTCAACATTATCTCTCGATGGACCAGACGGGGAGGTAGAAAGAGTAATCATCCTAGAACCCTTGGATTTAATTCGTCCACCTATACTAATTTAATAGCCTCCACTCAAGAAACATCAGATTGGCCTAAAAATGTGACTAAAACTCTAGATCTAGAAGCTAATAATATCACTGAAGATCCTCTGGTTGAAATCCCCATTACCACGGTCAATGGAGAAGCCAGAACATTAAAATTAAGTACCTTAATAGACTTACAACTCGTAGGTGGCATCACTCAGGTGTTAAAAGATAACATAAAAATGTTCGCATGGTCATATACTGACAAGCTAGAATTAGATCCCTGAATCATCCAACATAACATTATCCTTGATGAAAAAATTAAACAAGTAAAACAAAAAGCATGAAAGGTTAGACTCGAAGTGGCGTTAGCAGTCCGTGACAAAATCACAAAACTCTACCAAGCCGATTTCATCCGAGTCATCGATTATTCCAATTGGGTGTCAAACATTGTTGTAGTTCCTAAGAAGAATGGTAGTATACGCATATGCATTGACTTTCGTGATCTTAATGTAGCCACTATAAAGGATGATTTCCCGTTACCTAGCATTGATCAACTTATTGACACGACTACTGGGCATGTGCTATTGTCCTTCATGGATGGATTTTCGGGCTATAATCAAATAATAATCAATCCAGAACATCAACTTAGGATAACTTTTATGACACCTTGGGGTACATTCTATTATACGATGATGCCATTTGGTCTTAAAAATAAAGGTGCCACCTATCAGCGAGCAATGACATACATATTTAGTGTTTACATGCTCACTTTACTCAATGATTATGTTGGCGATATTGTAGTTAAATCTAAAACAACTCAACAACATGCAAAAGATCTAGATTTAGTGCTTAAACGTTGTCTTAGATATGATCTTAGACTCAACCCAAAGAAATGCATTTTTGGCATCAAAATAGGCAAAATGCTCGATTTCCTAGTCTCTGAAATAGGGATACGGGTAGAACCCGATCAGGTTAAAGCAATAACCAATATGCAACCACCAAGAAACCTCACCAAACTATGTGGCCTCCAAGGTAGACTACAATTCATCAGACGCTTTATCAAAAGACTGACAGATAAGTTGAGTCCCATGCAACATCTATTATGAAAGAATGGACATTTCCAATGGACTCAACAATGCCATGAAGCATTTGAGAACATAAAATAAGAGTTGCCTCAATTGCCAACTATCTATCCTCTACAAAGTGATAAACCCTTTTACATCTACCTTGCAACTTTCGATTCCTCCATTGCATCGATGGTTTTTCAAAAATGTGAGGATGGAGTCGAAATCCTTATATGTTACCTGAGCCACGCATTAATCTCCTATGAACAACAATACAATGACGTAGAAAAAGCAGGCCTCACCCTCGTCTTCTCCTTGAAGAAATGACAGCATTACCTCTTCCATAATTAGGTTTACATCATTTGCAAGGAAAATGTTCTTCATGCCATCACTAATAACATCTATGAGTTGAATAGGTTAGCTAGGTGGAAAGTGATGATTGCAGAGTTTGACTTGCACTATGTTGCTCAATCTTCCACAATAGGTCAAAAAATAGTCACACAATTAGCTATCTCGCCAACACATCATCAAGCAATAGTTAACCTCTAATTCCCAGATGAGAATGTTAATAGTGTAGACACCATACTTGATAACTACAAGGCAATCCTCTACTTCGATGGAGCTTCAACCTCTCAAGGAGGAAGTGCTGCAGCCATTTTAACATACCCCTCTGGAGAAATCCAACCCTTCGCCTACCACTTAACCTTTCCTTGCACCAATAACATGGTAGAATATGAAGGTCTGCTTAGAGGCCTTCAAAAAGCATTAACTTCAGGAATCTCATGCCTTGTAGTTCGAGGGGATTCACAATTAGTCATTAATCAAGTCACTGACGTTTATGCATGCAAAGCTCTTCATTTGCAACTATATTGTGATTTGACCAAACATTTGATAAGGCAACTAGTAGAAGTGGATATACAACATGTCCCTAGAAGCGAAAACACAATTGCTAATGCACTTGCTACATTAGCCTTAACCATGACACCCAAAATGTTCCATGCATTTCCTAGCTCCATAATTGGTTGTGCCAAACCTATAATTACCACTCTAGATGAAATTCCTATAGCATTCATTAGTACAACACACATGATAGAATGGTACATTGACATAAAAGAATACATTCTAAGAGGCAAATCTCCACAATACTTGACAAATGCTCAAAAGGACGTCGTACGAAAACATTCCCAGTAATATGCGTTAATAAGAGACACCCTATGTTGTAAATCCTATGAAGGCATTCTGCTAATGTGCGTTAGTAGCATCAACGATCAAACAATTATAGAACAAGTCAATGAAGGACTTTGTGGAGGACACATAGAACCCAAAACAATGGCAACAAAGATTAGGCATTTACGCTATTACTAGCCACACATGGAATATGATTGCATCTCCAAGGTCAGAACATGTGAAATGTGCCAAAAGCATGGTAATCTAATACATGTGCCACCTAACGAATTACACACAACACAAATCACATGGCTTTTCCAAAAATGGGGATTAGACTTAATTGGACCAATAATGCCATCATCCTTTGCAAGACATAACTTCATTATCATTGCAACTGAATATTTCAGAAAGTGGGTGGAAGCTATTCCCCTTAGGAAAACCACATCAAAACACATTTACACTTTCATAATAGAAAATATTATGACTCATTTTGGTATTCCAATTGACTATCATTACTGAAAATGGGCCACAATTCAGCAGTGCAGATACTAAAAGCTTCTGTGAAAGTCTAGGCATTAAACATGCATTTTCATCACCTTACTACCCACAGAGCAATGGTCAAGTGGAGGCTACAAGAAAAAATTTCATCACTATGCTAAAAAAGATGCTAAATCAGAGCAAGAGACAATGGCGTGAAAAATTGGTCTATGCATTATGGACATATAGAACGACACATCGAACATCTACAAGTAAAACTCCATATAGTATTGTATACGGATTCAAAGTTGTTTTACCTTTAGAATTACCGGTTCCCTCAGTGCGGATAACTCTCTCCTGCCTCCTCGATGAAGGTCAAAACAATGAACTGCACATCGCTGACCTTGACTCGATAGAGGAGGAACGTGTGCAAACACTCGATCAAATCGAATGGTACAAGAAACAACAATGACAACAACACAAATATGATCTGCACAAGTGCTCGATCAAAGAAGGAGATCTAGTCCTTAAGCTGGCCCATGAGCATCCAGATAAATTCTCAACCAACTGGGAAGGACCTTACTTTGTTACCAAAGCATACAATAATGGAGCATTCAAACTTACTGACATGGACAGGAACGAGTTTGGTAATCCTATAAATCACTTGTACCTGAAATGGTACTATGTTTGATAAACTTGAGGTATGTCAAAGTCCTAGCATCATGACTTAAAATTGATACCACAAAAAAGTCCTGGCATCATGACTTAAAACTAATACCACAAAAAAGTCCTGGCATCATGACTTAAAACTAATACCACAAAAAAGTACTGGCATCATGACTTAAAATTGATACCACAAAAAAGTCTTGGCATCATGACTTAAAACTGATACCATAGAAAAGTCTTGGCATCATGACTTAAAACTAATACCATAGATGGTCCTAGAGTCATGACGATAAACTGACACCACAGAGCTCCATCCAGTATGACACTAAACTACCAGATCTATCCACCATGATGTGAAACTAGCACCCAGAGTCCACTAAGACTATAAACTGGTTTGCCTCTTTACAGTCTGCTATGACTATAAACTAGCAATGCATTGTTGGCTATGATGCTAAACTAGCACTGTCCAAGGGGTTACGATGTGAAACTAACCCACAACAGTCTGCTAAGATTATAAATTGGCGACATCATCGACGACCATGGAAAAAACTTGAAAAGATGTGTTGCTGCAATTGGTTGTACATGTTCCACAAAGACTTGCTGCATGATTCATCTCATGGGCCTTGACAAGGCTAATACTGTTCATGATTCTATCTGCTTTTGAAATTGCACATGGTCGCTCTATCCCCTTGTTTGTTCTCAAGTTTAAAGTGCTTAGCTGACCATTTCATTTGTATTTTTCTTGTCTTCTTGGAGTTGTGTTTGCAGGATGACACTCCTGAGGCATTCATATATAGATGCACTTCATCATGACGATAAGGCATCACATTCTTCCTAACGCACATAACTGGGTTAATCAATCTGTTCATAAGTACATTCTTGACTCCCAATGCATTTCCTATTTCCTCATCATGTCCCCATATCTTGTTCAATTACACCCTTAGATACATTCCACTCAGCTCAAAAATCTTGATACATTCTTGCATACTGTGACTCTCCAAGAAGTTGTGACGCAAAACATAATGCATGATACAAAATTCAAGTGCTCAAACACGAGCACAACACTAAAAGCAAGTTCTTTCAAAAAGACCAAAGAGAAAAAACAAAAAAAACAAAAAAAAAGAAAAGAAACAAAAAAAAATAAAAGACAAAAAAAGCAAAAAAGAAAAAGAACAAAAGGGTCAAAGAGAAAAATGCATGGAAAAGGTCTTCATGACCCTATTAACATCATAAACAAACGAATGTTAGCTATTCTCATACAAGCCTTATGGAAGAAGGTAATTGTCTTGGAAAACAATTACACTTGTGTCTCAAAGAGACCATGTTGCACACCATTGCATGGCTTTGGCTATTTACAACGAGCCCATAAACACTCTTTAAGAGTCCTGTTTCTCCAAAGAATGCACCTATGATGTCTTGGCTTTGAGTCTGCTAAAAATTGGCTATTGACAAGGACCAATGACATAACTTGTTCACGCAAGAGCATTCCTCTCCCATAATTCCAACAACAATTATCATTCTTGACCAACTCTTGGCTTCCCCTAGTTATGACCAATCCTCTCCCCTTGCATCTCAAACTGCATTTCCCCGATCCCATGTACTTTTCGACATAGTGCGATGACATCCAGCCAAGGGCCGATAGACAATGCTTGGTATTTGGTTGTTCATGGTGTTTTACACTTCTTTGTCGACACCTATTAGGTGGATTACTCTAGACATCAACAAAGAGGGACCAATGAAACATCACTAATTTTAGCTTAGCACTTTGAAATGAAAATAGCTTAAGCCCTTTCAAAGTTCTGAGAGGTAAAATTTGGCTAAGGCATTGAACTCACACCCAGCCTACCCAAGGTAGTTTTCTCACCCTCATTGTGAACAACTCCAAGCAACATCAAAATCAAGTCAAAGGTGGAGGTCGATTGTTTGAAGTTCAAAATTCTAGTATTCAGTGTCTAGCATCAAGATTCCAACATTCAACATCAGGTCACATTGTGGTCATGCTGCAACATGAGCCTAGCGTGACCTACCCAAAGTAGTTTAGAACAAGTCACACCAAGGCTCAAATTCCCAAATTTCAGATCACACATAGTTAGGCAGCAGTTGTACCTAGAAACAGGTTTCAAAAAATTCAAAATTTGGTTCAAAAATTGCATTTCACCTCACTCACGCTGAGGACACACCTAGAATGACTGCCCAGCGTGAGTGCAGCGTGACTACTGGTCATGCTCAAACAAAGGCACTCCAAATGCACGTTGAAGACACATTGAAGCCTAAACAACTCATGTTGGAAGCCCTGGTAGAACAGAGATGCCTCGAATAGCCTCAAATTGACATATCGACATCCAATAGTCGATCCATGGTCAAGCAAGTTGAGATCAAGTTTTCTTATCGTACATCTTCACTTGTGGGCTTTTCGAGCCCTTACAGTCTAAATTAAATGTACTTCCATGGGCTTTAGTAACCCAAAAATTGTAAGATGCAATGTACCTGGTCAAAAACATAGCTTGCCCACACATGACCAACTCGTACATGACTATCTATCAGACAATGTCACTTGATCCATTTTCTTGTTAAATCCCAACTGTTGATTCCATTCTAGAATTCCGTGCTCGAGCTCGGACCAACCCTGTAAATACCTTGTTAATTCACATAGCTTGGGGTGGGCAATTGAAGACATTGGCAATTGTGAGAACATACAAAAAACCAATGATCCTTGGGTGCTTGGCACACTTGACTCCTAGCATCCAAGTACTCCTCACATACATCACATCACATCATCACGTCACATCACCCCAGGGCTGGGTGTTTGACCTGCCATCCACACATGTAGCTACACTTTGACCTGTGTACATCTTTTCTAAGTAATACAATATAATTCACTTTGCCAACCATTATTTCTATTTACTTTGTTTTATATTTAGTTTACATTTTTCTTACATTTTTTTTACAATTCTATTTATGTTCCATTTGCAATACACTACATATATTTCTATTTACATTTTATGCGCACTGGTCACATTTTAAGACATCAATTACGATAACCCCAGTGGAAGCCATAGTTTACACTCAGGGAAGTCCTGGTTGATTTGTGTGCAGACCATCCAAGGCACTCTACCTTCATTCACTTTTCTAGCTTGCCCTCAAGAGAAGGCAGGATCAGCTATGCCTACCTTGACGATCTTTCAGTGTTTATTTTCTTTCCAACCTGACACCGACGATTTAAGTCAGTACACCAAGGACACTAGTAAAAGAAGTGAAAAGCTGGTACGGGCCTTAAAACTGGAATCCATTCGAAGGTAGAGTAAGATGCTAGAATTGTTTAATGATAAGTATCAAACATACTCTTGGGTGTCCAACCTACAAAAGCAAATCCAAGGATGGAAGCAGGGAAGTCATGAACCCTTGGATGTTGTCATGGACCAATATTATGCACTGTTACATCATTGCCCACACCATGGTTACTCACAGCAGGATCAACTACGTCATCTCATAGATGGACCTAGACATGAAACAAGGAGAACTTTTGGAACGTATGCCCAAGGGAGATTATTAGAGCTTAGGTTCCATCAGGTTCATAGATTGCTGGAGCAAGTAGCTAAGGAAGAAGGGGAGCTACGTAAGAGAGAAAGTGTGAAGGAGTACAACCAAGATCCTTCCCTCTGAAAAAGGAGAGTAAGATTTTGTGAGGAGGAGGAAGAGTCACCACTCGAAGAGATGGTGAATAGGAAAACCTTGATGCTCCAAAAATTCACAATAGAAGTGTCAGCAAAGGTAGAAAAAATGTGGGACTCCCTAGATAGTAGATTTGAAACCGTTCTTAAAATTGCAGAGGAGTCTAAGGAGCAAGGTAGTGACTATGACAAAAAGAAAAAGAGGGACATGGACCATGCACGTAACAAAGGTAATGGTAAAATGTCCATTATCGAAGAGGTTGTGGATTCTAACACGGATAATGATGGTGGATGTGAGATATGCCAATACGATCATCCTATGGGATGTTGCCCAGTAATCTCACACCTATAAGAGTTTGGGGTGTATGCACTCAACCCACGACTTAATAAACGACAAGCACCCCGATGGTTACCTTATCCCCAAGGTAACCCAAGGCAATTCCACCAACCTTTAACGTATTATCCAAGTGGAACTCTGCCACAACCTACTGAGCAACATTAGCAGTGACAATATCCATAGTCATGGGGGATGCCACCACCATGATAACAATACCATTACCGGCAACTGGATCCATATGGCTATTACGTGCAGTAGCCAATCTCTCCATGTGACTCTATTGGTCATGTGACACCACAACATCACTACCAAGCTTGGGAGTATTATAGGACTCCTTCTCCTGGGAGAGACAACCCACAAACATACCATCCTCCAAACCCATTTGCAACTCTCACACCGATAGCTCCATTATCACATGCTCCAGCAATGCAAGGGGAACTCCCCACTCAACCGCAGTAATGCAATTCTATGAGAGCTATGAGCCTTCAACCCACTATTGGTTTTGACAATCATACAAAGAGAAGACCTTTCTTTAGAACCAATAGTCCAACCAAGCTCTCACAACCACAAGTAGTTGAGCCTCTAAACGCTTCTCCATCAAATAAGGCTTCAGAGCTCCTTCAAACCAAAAACAAAGTTCAACGCACATGGTTATTTTAACACATGCCATCACTGACTAGATTAAGGAGGGCCACCTTCCCAAGAAATTCTCTGACCCTGGAAGCCCTTTAATCTATCTCCAAGTCACTAGGAATGAACCATGTAAAGCTCTTCTGAACTCAAGTTTCAGAGTCAACTTAATATCACAAGAGATGTATAAAGCTTAGAACTTGCCTCCACTAAACAAGAGTAATATTAGCTTAGAGCTAGCTGACTAGTCTGTCACTGTTCCCTTGGGGCTGGTGGAGAACATCATTGCACTATGTATGGGTGGTCATACCCAGTTGATTTCCTAGTGATACAAGTAAACAATGACAAAAGGGACTTCCCAATAATAATGGGAAGGGCATGGCTAAGTACCATAAATGCATGCCTAGGAATCCGCAATCTTTCCCTATAAATATCTAAGGAAAATACTTTTGGGAAGATTGAGAAGAAGAAAGTTTCATGCATCACATACAGTGATACAAGGTGTGATTGCGTACAGGAATGTTCAACATTGCTTGCATGTAACTGGTATGCCCAAGAAATTAACATACAAAAGTGCCTATATGTAGCAACCACACAACAAGAAGACACCCAGTGGTTGATAGCTAATCAAGTGAGTAACTCACCAATGTGCATGGAACTAACTAGGGGAACAACTTGCATCCACGTCGAAAGCATAGATGCACTGGAGCAAGAGTGTCATCAACTTCCAACCCTTAACTTGAAAACATCAATAGGGGAAAGTTGGAAATTCCTAAAAATTTCAAACAAGCACTCTGATAAAAGATTACTAGTTAATGTGCAACAAACTAAACCTTACCATGAATCTAGAATACTCAATGCACATAACACATCGAAGAAAGGATGACCTCACTTAGTATTTTAGATCTTCCCTTCCAACTTAGTCATGGGGGAGATGGTCATCCATGCTAATCAAAAAAGGCCCTCAGTTCCTTTTTTAGTTTTTGTTTTACACATTTTTGTTTTACAAATTTCTTTAACTTTCCTTATTTTTGTTTTACAACATCATTCATACTTTTTCATTTATTTGTGTGTTTATTTATTTTGTTAAGGTTTGTCACCTAATAAGCACTCCTGATGATGGTATGAACTGTATTCCATTGATTGCTAATGTTTGGATTTTACCTTTGAGTTATAATGTTGATACTAATGTATGGTTCTTTTGATATAACAAGCAATGAGTCCATGTCATCCATGCATCCATGAATTTCTATGGTCTCTCTTTTCTTGGAACTATACAGTCCCTTTCTTTCAATAATAAGAACTATCAACGAATTGGTGACTCGGCATTTCTCAAACTAAGGAAGGACTCAAGGATTGAAAAGGGTGTGACTTCAAAGGGATTTGATGCATTTGTGCTAGTCATTCTCTTAGGTGTTTGGATGTTTTCTCTTGGGTTTTCCTTACCATTCTGATGCTGCTCCATTATTGGGAAGCTGAGCTAATAAAAATAATAAGTCTTTGCATGATGTGGTTCTCATGCAAAAAAAAAGTAGTGAAGAGTGAAAAGTGAGAATTCAAAGCACACCCCTTAGAAGAAATAATCATCTGGGCTACAAGCACTAGTTATGGAACTAAACAAACATGTTCTCTCTAACTAAGGCCCTTTCTCACTTCCTCCTTTCTCCTTTCTCATTTTCTTGGAATAGTGGTGACTTGTTGGCAGAAGTATTCTCGTTACTTTAGGGGGATGGATTGGCCAAATGTATTAATGCGAAGTCACTAGATGTGGATTTTTTGAGCCTAGATTTGGAATGAGATCTACTAAGTCACATTAACCATTAATACACAAGGGGCTGTACACCACCTTGTTCTTAAGACTCCATTCCATTCTCTTCTTTCCATCATTCTTTCCCCATTTTCCACCTCATTGCCAGTTGTATCAATAGTCCACATTTTGGTTGATGCATTGTTTTCTTTTTCATAAATTCTTGTGGTTAAGACTTTAACTCTTACTTCCAAATGACATTTCTAGAGCCTATGGACTCTTTGAATGTGGGATTACCAAGGCATTAAGGGCATGAGCCTACTTTGGGAAGGACCCACTGGCATTCCTATTTGGTGCATTAGTTAATTTCTTTCCCTTAAGCATTTCTACAATCAACCTTTATTTTGTTCATTTCCATCCCTGACATCCATTTTATCGGCGTTGCTATTGTTTATTTTTCTCCATATTTATTATTCCTTATTTTTTTCATTCTCTCACTACCGGAGGTTCGCTCTTAGTCATGGGGGTCCTAGTCCAACTTTTTTGATTTTCTCTTAACCCCTACACCTTGGGCAGTCACCATTATTATATCTCTAAAATCCTCATTATCCATATCACAACTCAGTCAATGGACCTTACACTGAGGCAAGGTATCAAGTGCATTGTGATTCATATACCCTTGCTAATATAAGATTTTGTTGTGTGTGCAGATGGCAATCATACAACAATAGATTGGATATGAAGGGAACACTTAGAATGGATTCGTGTTGGAGTGGTTATGCAAGGAATAAGATCGATGGCACGATTATGGATGGACAATGGAAGGCACAATCTTGGTGTCAGCAGCAACAAACTTCTTTCTCTCTCTCTCTCTCTCTCTCTTCTCTCAACTACCAAATAAGGCTGGATGTCAAATGTGTATAGTGTTCATTCTTGTTGTCATGAACACTAATATTTTCATGTGTTGTAATGATGATCTGTTCACATGTCACCCCATTCACCATTAGTGTCATTCAAGTCAATAATCTCATACCTTCCCAATATTTTGTAAGGAACTCAAAGATGAGTTTTTATTCAATCATGGGGGTATGATGAGCCAAAATATCGCGTATGCGATATCGTGGCCCACCACAATGTCTATAAATAAGAGGTAGCTTTCCCTGTTTTAGGCACTTAGATTTAGACCCTTAGCCAAACTCTTGTAGTTTTACCATTCCAGAGTTAGAATAATTTCCATGTGCTCACAGTAGGAGTCTTAAAGTGAATAGATCTTTATTCGAGAAAATTGTACCTAAGCACACATTTGTGTACAACAATAAAGAGGAACTTTCTGATAAACCTTGCAACATGTGGACTAAGCTAAATAGAAATTAATTATTGTTAAATGTTTAAATGCTTTCCTAGATAATTAATCTCTCTCAACCCTTAACTCTCCTAGTTAAGTGCACTCAGTACGAATGCTTCGAGCACATGTGTAACGCTTAGAAACCTACTAACGAGTAGCGTTTGGTAATCCTAGTAGCATTGCACTGGTTCAGGTTGTGTGTGGCAAGTGGGAATGAATACTGGTGCTAGGACAATTAGAACTTAGTTAGTGAATAGTTAATGAAAGTTAGTCACTTAGTTCTCTTCACCTTCCCTTATTAGCATAAGATATTAAAAAGATTAAAGATATAACAATCATATACCTCAAGCTTACTTAACCATACAACCATGACAATACAAGTAAGTTTGGGAAGACAACGATTGATTAACCTTAAGTGTTCCATTAAGGCGCATAAGCACTTATTCCTTGGAGTTCAACCAGATCATGTATGAGACACTCGTATTCATATGGTTGAGTGTAGGGGTACCTCACCACTCATCATACAGTTACCAAACGCTAGTCATTACTAGGTTACCAAGTGTTCCACACATGCTCGAAGTGGTCGTGTTAAGTGTGCTAATTCATTGATAATCAATAATTCATAAATCTATGGAAATAATATTAATTTAACTCCTGAAAGCATCAAATAATGGTAAATAATATTAAATACAATAATTAAACTATTCTGAATGTTGCAAGGTTTATCACAAAGTTCATCTTTATTTCTAGACACAAGGTGTGCTTAGGTACACAATGCTCAAATAAAGATCTGTTCACTTTATGACTCCTACTGCAAGCACTCAGAAATAATTCTAACTCTAGAATAGAAAAACTGCAAGAGTTCAGCTAAGGACTGAAAATTTGCAAAGGTCTTTAAGAATTTGATAAAGATGATTCTTCTTATTGTGGCTAGTGGTGGTAGACTTCCAACCTAGATTGTTATGTTGATGCTTCTCTAGTTATGTGGAACATTGTTGAAGGATGGATTGAAATTTCTTCTCATCATCCCATGGATCTAGTAAACATGTGGTGCTTGAGCTGCTATCTTGTATGTGCTATGATTTTTCCATGGGCATATCCTCTGTTATCCCTCGGGTTCATTTCCATGCCTAGCAAAAGGCCTTCCTCCTTTGGAATTTCTTTCAACATCACCTATAGTCACCAAAGGATCAACATTAGTTTTGGTAAATTTTTCTTGATAATTAACCCCTTTTAGATCCCTTCATTTTCATTTAAGCACAAGGTGATGATAGCATACTATGCCCAAGGCTTATGAGGTAACTAAAATCATCAAGCTGTTCACATTATTTTGATCAATTATTATTAGTTACCATGATGTTCAAAACTAGGATGTTAGAAAAATTTCAAACTGGACATCCCTAGTCCCCATGACTAATAAGCATAACTCTGGAAGCACACAAGTTTTTGAACAATTGAAACCAAAGGTTTGATTCAGAAGATAGCCAAGAAATATTGAACTTGAAGGATATTTTAACAAAAAAGTAGGAAAAAGTAAAAAAGTAATTGAAAGTGATGAGAAGTAGTTCCAAATTTATGCATAAATTCAAAAAAACTGTTTGATGAACTACGATATCACGTCCATGATATCGGATCAACCATGCGATGTTGGATACTCGATATTATAGCCTATCTCCTTGCTTATAAATAAGAGGTGATGCCCTTGGTTTTCACATTAGAATTTAGTGCCTTAGCCAAACTCTTGTACTTTTTTCCTTCCAAAGTTAGAATTATTTTTGTGTGCCCGCAGTAGGAGTCATAGAGTGAATAGATCTTTATGCAAGCATTGTGTACCTAAGCTTACTTTTTGTACAACAATAAATACGAACTTTATGATAAACTTTGCAACATACAGAATAGATTAATTAGTGTTAATTATTCTTTAATGCTTTCTTTGCTAATTAATGATTTCTCTTACCCTATAACTCTCTTAGTTAAAGACACTTAGTACGACTGCTTCGAGCATGCGTGTAGCACTTGGTAACCTAGTAACAATTAGTGTTTGGTAATCCCAACAGCATTGCATTGGTTCAGGATGTGTATGGCAAGTGGGAATAGATACTAGTGTTAGGAGTAATTAGAACTTAGTTAATGAGTAGTTAAATCTGATTAGTTACTTAGTTATCTCTCTCTTCCCTCCTTACTAGCACAGGATATAAAACACATAAAATCCATAAAAATCATATGCCTCAAGCTTACTTAACCATACAACCGTGACATACAAGTAAGTTTGGAAAGACAACGATTAACCAACCTGTCATCATTCCACAAAGGCACATAGGCACTTAGTCCTTGGAATTTGACCAGATCGTGTGTGAAACGCTCATATTCATATGGTTGAGCATAGGGGTACCTCACCGCTCATAACTATCATTGATGTTCTAGAAGATGTGAAAGTTAGTTCAAAGTCATGATTAACAAAAGTTCAAACTATCATTGATGTTCTAGAAGATGTGAAGGATAAGAGGTATGAGGTGGTGATCCTTTAGAAGATGTTGAGCTACGATGATATTTAGGAAAGTTATAGCATCAGTTTGAAGTAGAGGACATGGAACTAGTTCAAGAAATAGGCTATTAAACATAATATCCATACGATTTTGGCTAGTAATAAGGGTAGGGCTAGCTTGGTGATGGCTTCCCCCACAACTGTGGGTTTTGCCATTGCCTTGATGATGGTGTTGAGGCTGGTAATAAGTCTCCCAAGGATAGTACGATTGGTTGTAGGAATATCTATGATTACCTTCTAAGAAAGGTAATTTTCTAGGCATTTGCTTTTGTACAAACTTGGGATTCAATGCAAAAGCCCAATACTCATGTAGATGTAACATGATTGGGCATAGCTCTTTGGATGATTATATAGGCAAATGTCACATCTATCATCTTCTTATGTGGTTGAGTCTATAGCCTCTTCTTATATAGCCATTCTCCCTATTTACTGATAAGTGTTCCTAGCTATTTCTTGGTTCTTCATCCTCTATTTATTGTGTTCACCTAATTCATTTTGTGTTACCTTCTCCTCTACATTTTCTACAAAAGTTGTAGCTTTTTCATTTATCCACTTTGACATCCTATCGAGCCTTGCCTAGAGTTCAACAAGAGATTAGTGTAGTCGCAAGGTTTTTTGTGAAATCATCTCATCAAGAGCTGTCTCTTTTTCCTTTTTATAGATATGAACCTTCTTCTTTTTAAGGGTTGGGCCCCAGTGATATTTCTCAACATTCTTCCATTTATATAACTCTCCTTCTTCTTTTACCACACGCTTGATTAGCTCTTGAATCTAATGGGTTTGTAGCTCATACAATTGACTTGGAGCATACATTCCAAGGATCTCCCTCATTTCATTATTAATGAGCAACAAGGTACCCCTATGCCCAACCATACAAATACAAGCATTCCTGCTCGATCCAATCAAACTCCAAGGATTAAGTGCTTATGCACCTACACAAAACAAGGATGAGTTATGCAGTCATTGTCTTCCCAAGCTTACTTGTAAGCCACAATTATATGGTTAAGTAAACTCAAGGTATATGATTTTAATGGTTTTAATATTTTCTATCTTAGTCTCCTACGCATGTGCAATGAAAAGATTTAATTAACTAATGGATTTTTGTGACTCTAATGTGAATCAAATCCTAACACCAGCATTTGTTCCCACTCTCCGGAAACATCCTGAACCAATGTAACACTGCTAGGATTACCAAACACTCACTGTTATTAGGTTACCAAGTGTTCCATGTATGCTCGAAGTGGTCATCCTGAGTGTGATAATTTGTTGATAATTGATAATTAATAATTTGATATAAATAACATTAATTAACTAACAAAAGTAGCAAATAATAGTAAATAACATTGAATGCAATAATTAAGCTATTCTGAATGTTGCAAGGTTTATCACAAAGTTGGTCTTTATTTCTAGACACAAGGTGTGATCAAGTACATAATGCTTGAATAAAGATCCGTTCACTCTATGACTCATACTATGGGTACTCAAAAATAATTGTAACTTTGGAATAGAAAAAACTACAAGAGTTTGGCTAAAGGACTAAAAAATTATCCTTGTCTCTTATTTATAGCCAATGAGACAAACTCCAACATCATGTGTCCAATATTGAGGATCCAATGTCGATATCACATATCTAATATTGTAGATCTAATATCGGATCACTTATTTGGTGACTCATCGGAAGTAACGACTAGCGTTTAGTAACCCCAATGGTGTTACACTAGTTCAAGATGTGTCCGGAGAGTGGGAATGGATGTCGGTGTTAGAATTTGATTCAAATTAGAGTTATAAAAACCCATTAGTTAATTAAATCTTTTCATTGCACACACTTAGGAGACTAAGATAGAAAATATAAAAAACATAAAAATCATATACCTCGAGTTTACTTAACCATACAGTTGTGCCTTACAAGTAAGCTTGGGAAGACAACGACTGCATAACTCATCCTTGTTCTATGTAGGTGCATAAGCACTTAATCTTTGAAGTTTGACTAGATCACGTGTGAACGCTTGTATTCATATGGTTGGGCATAGTGGTACCTCACCACTCATCATTGGCCTAGTTGCTGGGGATTTTGTTATTTGTGCACTGATAAGAATGTAGAAAATCCTTCCATCATTGGAATGAACCCTTAAAATTAGCTATCCAACAATTACCAAAAAGGGGTATCACACACTGAATGCTCAATCATGTCTCCTTCTTCTTATGAGAGTGCTTCATCAACTAGGTTTGACACCATGAATAATCAGAGGTGGGGTGCACATGATGATCTGCCAGTGTCCCAATAATTTTGCATGGTATATGCTCATCCTAATGAGTATATATCAGACTTTACCTTTATCCTCCACTAGGATGAACAACTATGATGGCATGGTTTAGAAGGTAAGATAGTGCTATCTTTCAATCACTCAATCCTAAGCATGCTTTTTTGTGCTCTCACATTAATTAGTATGCAACTCTTACATTCAGAGTACGTTGTGCATGAACAAGATTTGAGAGATTATCAACCCATGGAGGCACAATGCCAAAGGGATCTACAATAGGAAAGACATTACGAATCCATGAAGGGGAAGTGGTCTCAGGATGTCCCATATGTCCTAAGTGAAAATGAGGATGGTGAACCTGTCTCAGTAGGTTTTTCACAAAACAATGTTCCTCTTGTTGACTTCGATCAAGGAGTTGTGTATTAGAGTCTTCACTCAACTATTCATAACCTAGGTTCTAGTACCAATGGACACAAAGGGTCCGAAAAAGGAACACAAACACATGACAATGATAGACATCACAATTGTAACCACAATCAAGGCCGCAACCATCGAAGAGAAAGTGACAAGTATCATCATGGTGCTAGTCCTCCTTCCTCTTCACCTTCATCATCTTCTTCCTCCTCTCCTTCAGGATCTGAATGTAGTCACAAAGGGGAAGATCATGAGGACAATGGTAAGGAAAATAGAAGTCATCGATAAAATAATAGAGAAAGAGGACGAGGGCATTCTAGAGAGACACATCACAAAAGAAGGGAGAGTAGGGAATAGCATAGGCATCATAGACGCCATAGACAGCATGATCACGATGAATCCCTACTCGTCACTTGAAGTATGTTAAATATAACAGATGCCATTAGGATCCCAACAAGACACCAGAATGATAGTAGGATCAAAAGACTAGACATGAATAACATCCCACGATTTGAAGGGGGATACAATGTTGATCCTCAAAACCATTTACAAGCATTCCATGATGCATGTGCCTTGTAGAATATAGAAAACGAGTGGCAAAAGCTAAAGTTATTTCCATGGACACTGATCAAGGAAGTAGAAAGTTGGTATCAGTCCTTAGAACTAGAATCCATTCGTTAATGGAGTACCATGTTGGACCTATTCAACGATAAGTATCAAACATACTCCCAAGTGTCCAACCTATGTAAACAAATCCAAGGATGAAAACAAGGAGGACACAAACCCTTGGATGCTACCATGGGCCGATATTATTCATTGTTACATCATTTCCCTAGTAATGGTTACTCACAAAAGGAACAACTACGCCATCTCGTAGGTGGGCTTAGGTACGAAATGTAAAGAACCCTTGGGACTTATGCCCAAGGAAGGCTATTCAAGCTCAGAGCCCATCAAATACAAAGATTGTTGGAGTAAGTTATCAAGGAGGAAGGTGAGTTGAGGAAAAGAGAAAGTGTAGAGTACAATAGAGATCCTTCCCTCTACAAGAAGGATATTAGATTTTACGAAGATGAAGAAGAGTCACCACTTGAAAAGATGGTTAATAGAAAGAATTTTTCCATTCAAAAATTTGCATCAGAGGTATTGGCAAAGGTGGATCAAATGTGGAACTCTCTAGATGACAAATTTTAAACTATCCAAAAAATATCAAAGGAGTCTAGAGAACTAAGTAGTGATCGAGAGAAAAGGAAAAAGAAAGAAGCTGAGTATGCACGAAACAAGGGTAAGGGCAAGGTTGCCATCATTGAGGAGGTTGTGGATTCGAACACAGAATGTGAGATTTTCCAATATAACCATCCTAAGGGATGTTTCCCGGTAGTGTCACATTTGCAAGAGTCTAGGGTGTATGCACTAAACTCACGATTAAATAGATAAAAAATGCCTAGAAGGTTACCTTATCCTCAAGGTAATCCAAGGTAGTTCCACTAACCCTTGACATATTATCTAAGTGGAGCTACATCACAACCGAATGAATAGTATCAATAGTGGCAACATCCACAATCATAGGGAATGCCACTACCATGCCAACAGTACCTTTATCATCAACCTGACCCATACGGGTATTATGTTCAGCAGTCGATCTCTCCATGTGACTCTACTAGTCACGATGCTCTTCAACCTCACTACCAGACCCCTGAGTACTATAGAACTTCTTCTTTTAGGGGTGATTCTCCACATACACACTACCCTTCTCATCTTTCTGCATCTCTTCCACCCTAAGCTCCATTACCTCCTACTCCAACTATGCAAGGCGAGCTTCCTACCCAGCCACAACAACCTAACACTATAAGGGCTATCAATCTTCAACCTACTATTGGTTTAGACAACTACACAAAGAAAAGACCTTTCTTCATAACCAACAACCCAACCAAGTCCTTACAATGACAATCAACTAATTATCCAAATACCTCATCATCATTTGGATTTTCAAAGCTTCCTTCAAACCAAAAACCACACCTAATGCATACTATCATGTTAACCCATGCCATCATTGATCGGATTAAAGCTAACCATCTTCCTAGGAAATTTTCTAATCTTGGAAGTCCTCTTATTTATTTGCAAATCACTGGAAATGAGCCTTGTAAAGCTCTTTTGGATTCAAGTTTTGGTGTTAATTTTATCTTCTAGGAAATGTATAAAGCTTGGAACCTACCTCCACTAAAGAAGAGTAACATTCATTTAGACTCATCACTATTCCATTGGGACTAATGGAGGACATTGTCACCATTGTTTGTGGGTGGTCGTATCTAGCTGATTTCCTAGTGATCCAAGTCAACAACTATAAGGGGAACTTACCAATCATAATGGGAATAGCATGGCTAAGTATGATTGATGCATGCCTAGGAATACGTGATCTTTCCCTAGAGATATCAAAAGAAAATACACTTGGGAAGATCGAGAAGAAGAAAGTTCCATGCATTGCATACAATGACACATGGTGCAACTGCATGCAAAAGTTCTAGTTTTTACAATGCTTAACTTTGCCTACATGCAACCAGTGTGCACAAGTATCTAACATACAAAGATGCCTGTATGCAGCAGACATAAGACAAGAAGACACCTAGTGGCTGATAGCTGACCTAGAGAGCAATTCAACTTTATGCATGGAACCAACTGAGAGTTTGACTTATGCCTATATCGATAGCATAGATGCATTAGAGCAAGTCCATCACCAACTTCCAAATACTAACATCAAAAATATTAGCTGGGGGAAGTCAAAAATCCTTGACGAGTTTAAGCAAGAGTCCCTTGAATTAAAATTGTTGCCCACCAATATAGAGTATGCATTTCTCAAGAATGGAAAACTGGTAATCATTAATACTAATCTAGCCACCCAACAAAAACAAAGATTGTTGAAGATGACAAACAAATGGTCAAAAGCCTTTGCTTGGTCATATCTTGAATTAACCAAAATAGATCCTAGGATATGCTAGCATGCAATTTATACTAACCTCTCTATGAAGCCTCAATGACAACCACAAAGATGACTAAACCTAAAGCCTAAGCAAGTAGTTAAGGAAGAGATTGAACAACTTCTGAAGGCTGGGTTCATCTACCCCATGGTTGATAGTGAATGGGTTAGTTCATTGGTCATTATGCCTAAAAAAGGTGGTAAATGGAGCTATGTATAGACTTCAGGCTACTGAACATGGCAACCTTTAAAGATCATTTCCCATTGTCATTCATTGACCAAGTCTTAGATATCATTGTAGGGCATTGTTACTATATTTTTCTGGATGGTTACATTGGATACAATCAAATCCAAATAGCACCAGAAGACCAAGCCAAAACTACATTCATGAGTCCTTGGGGAACATTTGCATATAGGCAAATGTCGTTTGGCTTGTGCAATGCTCCCACAACATTTCAACATTTGGTTCTCAATATATTTTAGCAACAAATAGGGAATGATGTGGAGGTCTTTATGGATGATCTCTCCACCTACAGAGTAGACTTTGAACAAGCATTGGACTGATTAGAGCAAGTACTGAAATGATGTGCTAAAACCAACTTACAGCTCAATTGGCAAAAAATCCATTTAATGGGCCAAGAGGGCATTGTATTAGGACATAAAATTTCACAAACAAGGATAGAGGTAGATCCTAAAAAAAATTAAAGTCATGCAAGGAATCACTTGTGAACTTAAAACTATAAAATATGTTTGATCATTCCTTGGACATACTAAATATTATAAATGCTTCATCAAGAACTTTTCAAAGATTACAAAACCATTAGTAGAATTAACAAAAAAGTACATATCCTTTGAATGGCCTAAGGAATGTGAGTTAGCTTTCCAAACCTTGAAGTAGAAGCTCATAGAAATACCAATTCTACAAGCTCTCGACTAGTCTAGACCATTCCAAATAATGACTGACGCATCCAATTTTGCTTTAGGAGCTGTACTTACATAGTTAGATGAACAAAAACATCCCTATTACATTCACTGTGCAAGTCAAAGTATTGTTAGTGCACAACTCAACTATACCATAACAGAAAAAGAGTTAATGGTTGTGGTGTTTGCACTAGAGAAATTTAGGCACTATGTATTAGGCTATAAGGTATTTGTGCACATAGATCATAGTGCGACTCAGTTCCTTTTAAATAAACCAACGGTGAGCCCTTACATCATACGATGGCTTGTGATCTTGTAAGAGTTCGATATTATGATAGTAGATCATAAAGGCACTAAGAATGTTGTTGCCGATCATTTATCTTGGTTGCAATGGGACAAAAAAGTGGATAAATACCCAATTTTGTATCGCTTCCCTGATGAACTCCTCTTTGCAAGTGTAATAAATAATCAATCACCCATAGACATAAATTGGTATAGTCACATTCTTACTTATCTTCTCACACAAGAAACACTACAAGGGCTAGACATTAAAAAGAAATAATAGTTTCTTCAGCAAGTCAAAAATTTCATGGAAATTAATAAACACCTTTACAAGATGTGTTTCGATGGCTTAGTTCGATGGTGTGTTCCCGATGTAGATCAATTGCGAGTTTTCTAAGATGCTCATGAGGGTCCTTGTGGGGGTCATTATGCTGGAAGATGAACAACCATTAAAATCTTTCTTGCAAGATATTATTGGCCTACATTATTTCAGGATGCTTATCATTTTATCCAATCTTGTGAGCATTGCCAACGTGATGGGGGAATGACTACTAGAATGGAGGGTTCACAACAATGGATTCAATCCTTAGAACCCTTTGACATATGGGGTATTGATTTTATGGGGCCCATTACACCAATGTCCAATGGAAAAGCATACATTATTGTTGTTGTTGACTATTTTACAAAATGGGTAGAAGTAGCTACCATTACCGACTATACAACATCTACCGCTGCATGATTTGTTCAACAACAAATCATAAATAGGTTTGGCATGCCTTGTGCACTTATTTCTAATAATGGTACACATTTTACAGGTGCAACTTTTCAAAATTTGATGCAATGCTTAGGAGTTGAGCATAAACTAACTACACCATATCATCCTCAAGTAAATGGTTAAGCCGAAGTCACCAATAGGGAAATCACAAAAATTTTGACATGAACCATTAGCAAATATATGTGAGACTAGAGCACCAAATTGAATGATGTTCTTTGGGCCTACTGCTCCACATGGAAATTCCCTATAAGCTACTCTCCCTATGAGTTAGTGTACAGTAAACTTCCAATACTTCCTATCCAAGCTGAACTCTGTACACTATCTATAGCATGTGACCTTAACTTTGACCTCAGTCTAGCATAGAAAGAATGATTAATGAATCTTAATTTGCTAGATGAAAATTGATTAGCCACCCTATCATCCAATGAACTGCACAAGGCCTTCAACAAACAACGTCATGACCTAAAAATTAGAAAAGTTACATACCAACTAGGAGATAGGGTTCTTTATTAGAATCCTGCACATGTGCCACAACAAACTAAATTTCAAACATTGTGGGAAGGACCTTATATCATTTACAAAACTTTTCCTTCAGTGGACATGATGATCTATAAACTTGGAAGCCTAGATAAGAAATTATTGGTCAACATCCAACAAACCAAACCTTTCCATGAGCCTAAAACAGCCAGTACTAACACTACCTTTGTTGATGGATAGCCTTGCTAATTATTTTGGGTCTCCTCCTTCCAACTCAGTCATGGAGGAGATGGCCATCAATGCT
>MNCI01035873.1:4195-16234 GCA_015680685.1 Gnetum montanum
ATGCAAGGAGAACTACCAACACAACCATAGCAAAAGAATGCTACCATAATAGTCATCACATAAGAGGGCATCATGACCAGTGAACCAAGATACAAGAAATGTTCCTTCATTAGGGCAAGCCTAGAAAAGATTTGAAGGATGGAGACCTCATCTAACCTTGTCTCATCTACACCTAGTCCTAAGGAAAATAGTATGCTTCCAACAATAGTAGGAAAGAATTTAATAATTATCATGCTCACATAAGCTATAACACACTAGATCAAAGCAGAAGCACTTCCCAATAAGTGAACAAATCTAGGAAGTCCCTTAATATATCTCTAAATAACAAGACACAAAACATGTAAGGCTCTATTAGATTCTGGGTTAAGAGCGAACCTTACCTCCTAAGACATGTATAAGATATGTAATCTTCCTCTATTGAAGAAGAGTAACATCCAACTGAGCTAGCAAATCAATCAATTGTTGTTCCACTTGAAAAAGGAGAAGATGTGATTACTACAATATGTGGCTGGTCTTGTTTTGTTAATTTTCTAGTCATACATGTGTGAAAGAATAAAGGGGAATTCCATATAATTATGGGAAGAGCATGGCTTAGCACAGTGTATGCTAAGCTAGGAATTTGATATTTGTCCTTCGAATTTTTCAAGGAAGATGAAGTTGGAATTATTCAAAGATGTAGAGTTCCATGTGTCATGTATAGTGATAATGGGTGCAATTATGTGTAGAAAATAAGGACAACAAAACACGATGTCATCATAACATGCAATAGATATGTTGAAGGCATGTGTGTATAACAATGTCAATATGCAACAACTACTAAACAAGAAGGCACCTAGTGGTTGATCACTGAAGGAGAATCAAAGTCTAACATATGCATGGAACCAATGGACAAGATCACAAATGCCTAAGTTGAAGAAATGGATAAGTTAGAATAATTATGAAGATAATCTCCTTACAATAAATTATACTAGGAGGAAGACATTGAATGAGGATAGTTAGAGATACTAGAAAGGTACCAACTAGAACCACTAGAACTAAAAGCCCTACTGGATACACTTGAATATGCTTTCCTAAACAATAAAAAACTAGTAATCATAAACGTTAATCTTGATAAAGAACAAAAGAGAAAGTTATTGGGAGTGATGAACAAATGATCAATTGCATTTACAAGGTCCTATGATGAGATCACTGGCATTGATTTGTGCATCTATCAACATCAAATCTACAAAAATCTAGCCATTAAATCATGCCACCAACCTCAAAGAAGATTGAACCTCAAACTTAAAGAAGTTTTCAAACAAGAGTTGGAGAAACTTTTAAAGGCATGGTTCATCTATCCAATTGTAAATAGTGAATGGATTAGCCCAATAGTCATTGTTCTGAAGAAATGTGGTAAGTGGGGAATCTGTATCAATTTCCAATTGTTGAACATTGCAATATTCACAAACAATTTTCCTTTCTCATTTGTTGATCAAGTCCTAGACACCATTGCAAAACATCAGTGCTATAGCTTCTTGGATGGATATAGTGGATGGATTAGCCCAATAGTCATTATTTTAAAGAAAGGTGGTAAGTGGAGGATCTATATCAATTTCTAATTGTTGAACATGGCGATATTCATAGACAATTTTCCTTTCTCATTTGTTGATAAAGTCTTGGACACCATTGTGAAACATCAGTGCTATAGCTTCCTAGATAGATATAGTGAATGGATTAGCCCAATAGTCATTGTTTTGAAGAAAGGTGGTAAGTGGAGGATCTGTATCATTTTCCAGTTTTTGAACATAGCGATATTCATAGACAAGTTTCCTTTCTCATTTTTTGATCTTGGACAACATCGCAAAACATCAATGTTATAGCTTCTTGGATAGATATAGGGGATATAATTAGATTCATATCACATGAAAAGATTAGGAAAAAATAATGTTCATTGGTTCGTGAAGAATATTTACATACAGACAAATGTCCTTTGGCCTATGTAATGCCCCCACCACCTTCTAATGACTTGTCCTTATCATATTGAAAATGAAGTTGAAGTATTTATGGATGATTTTTTTACATATAGACGCAACTTCCAACAAGCTTTGGACCACTTAGAGTAAGTTTTGAAAAGATGTGTTGAAATCAATTTGAAGCTCAATTGGCAAATGAACCACTTAATGGTCCAACACAACATAGTTCTAGGACATAAGGTATCTTATAAAGGAATCAAGGTAGATCCAAAGAAGATTAAAGTTATTTAGAACATTACTCAAAGGCCACAAATAGTTGAAGATGTCAGATCATTTCTTGGTCATATGAGATACTATAGAAGATTCATTGAAAATCTCTCAAAGATTGTAAAACCACTAGTTGAACTAAGAAGAAGGATGTACCATTTTAGCGATTAGAACAATGTGAAAAAGCATTTGAGACCCTAAAATAGAAATTGATTAAGGCACAAGTCCTCTAAGCTACAGATTGGTCCAAGCCTTTTTACATTATGATAGATGCTTTCAAATACACATTGGAAGTAGTGTTAACTCAACTTAATGATCAAAAATAACATTACATACATTATGCTAGTCGAAGTCACCGGGACAAAAATTAATTATACCACCATAGAAAAAAAAGCTTATGACTATGGTATATGTGCTTCAAAAGTTCAAACATTATGTACTCAGGTATTCCATTTATGTCCATACTAATTATAGTGCCATTAGGTTTTTAATGAATAAACTAGTAGTAAGTTCAAGAGTGATAAGATGGCTCATCATCTTCAAGGAATTGGATATCACGATGATCGATAGCAAAGGAACTAAAAGTGTTGTAGTTGATCACCTGTCAAGATTAAGATGGGAACCTCAAGAAAATGAAGAACCAATGTCAGACCAATTTCCATATGAAAATTTATTCACAAAGATAGCAATGGTTGTAGATTCAATAGTTAAGTCATGAATAACTGATTATATGACATATCTAACCACACAAGAACTTCCTATTAAATGGGATAAGAAACACAAAGAATAGTTTCTCCATAAGGTAAAAAGAGATATGGAAACTAATGGGAATCTTTACAAGATATGTGCCGATGGGTTGATAAGATGATGTGTTTTGGAAGAAAATCAACAAAGAGTCCTACAAGATGCACATGAAGGATCATGTGGTGGTCATTATGTTGAATGACAAACAAAACTGAAATTAATGATGAAAAGCTACTTTTGACCTACCATATTTAGGGATGGACATCGATTTACACAATCGTTTAAAAGATGCTAAAGAGATAGAGGACTAATTGTTAGAAATGAAGGGCCACAACAATGGATACAATCATTAGAACCCTTTGATATATGGGGAATTGACTTTATAGGATCCAACACACTGATATCGAATGAGAATTATTAAATTATAGTTACTATTAATTACTACACCAAGTGGGTAAAAGTAATTGCAATTAAAGATTGCATAGCCACAACAGCTGCAAAGTTTTTTCAACAACATGTGATGAATAGATTAGGAGTACCATGTATGCTAATATCAAACACTAAGACTTATTTCACTAGAGCCATATTCAAAAAATATAATGCAACAACTTGTGGTCAATCATAAATTAACTACATTCTATCACCCCCAAATGAATGGTCAAGCTAAAGTGACTAACAGAAAAATCACAAGAATATTAGCTAGAACTGTTAGTCGATATAGGAAGGAATGAAACACTAAACTTAATGATTGTCTATGGGCATATAGATCAACCTAGAAACTTCCTATAGGGTATTCACCATATGAGCTAGTTTATGGCAAATTTCCTATTCTACCAATCCAAACAAAATTAAATACCCTTGCAACTACCAACACACTTGATCTAGACCTAAACTTATCTCAAAAAGAACGATTAATGAATATCAATCTCTTAGACAAAAGTTGATTAATAGTTCAAACATGTAATGAAATCTATAAAAAATACTTCAAATGTAGACATGATGCTAAAATTAGACAAGTATTAATTAAGCCTAGATATAAAGTCCTTTATTATAACCTAAGCCATGTTTCATACCAGACTAAGTTTCAAACCCTGTGGGAAGAACCTTATATCATCCACACTACGTACCAATCAAGCACCATGCAAATCTATCATCCAATGGATCCATAGAAACTTATCTTTGTTAATATTCAATAGGTAAAACCATTCCGTGACTTTCCTTACTTTTCTAAAGACTCTACCTTACATACTAAATCATTCATTGCCCGTTCAATCTTCTAAGTTTCTGCTTTTGATAATAGTCATGGAGGTGTCAACTAGGATACTTGGGCACCAAACCTTTTTTTTACATTTTTTTATACTTTTCATATTTCCTTACCAATTTTTACATTCTTTGATATCTTTCCCATTCTGTTATATTTTTCACATTTCTTAAATCATTTTTCATTCTTTAATATCTTTCAAATTCTTTATACATTTTTCCTATCTTACCTATTTTTCATTCTTTAGTAATTTTTACTATTTTTTATGTACATATTTTTGGTGATTTTTCTAATAAATTGTAAAGGAATAAAAGGAGATGTAGTTGAACCAATGAGAATTACACCCTATGTTATCAAATCATTTAAACATAGATTATATATGCAGTGAGACCACATCTTTCATGCACTCATTTAAAATAATAAGAGGTTCTTACAATGGATATAATGACATTCTTTTCACAATAAAACTAAAATAAACTTGTGATCATTATGCCTGGATAGAAAAGTAAAGAACCAAGTGGGAATGAAAAGGGTGTGACATCAAGGGGATATGTAGATTCTCTAAGGATATCACTATAAGTCTTATTCTACTATTAAGTTTTTTTATTTACTTGAGTTCTAACAAAAAGTGAAAGTGTGTTCTAAAATAAGTGCTACCTTACCATGTCATTGGAAAGACATGTTACACATGCTTGAAGTTAGTTCTCTAGTAAGGTTGACATAGTAATAATCTAATAAATTCACATAATAAAGATTTCTAAGGATTTCACTAGAAATACATGTTACCCATGCCTGAAGGCACTCCTCTACCCAATGGCCAAATCTCTTTTAAAGTAAACTGTGTTAATAAACTGCTTCCTTGTATCTAATTGTCAAGTGTTAATATTTTTTTGCAGTTTTGATAATCTTGTGATAGTTTTAAGATGATATAATGTAATGTCATTGGCAAGTGTTATGGACTTGGTTTGAATCTTGGATAGAAGGGCTAATGATCATCTTGACCATACATCACACGTAAAATTCATTATGCCTATGTTAAGACACCTCATATCCCATTTTCTACAATCCCTACTACTCCCATTGCACCTCACTATTATATAAAATCATAACTTGATGGTTTTGTATAATATAGTATTATTTTCTTATTGAGGAAATACTAACATGTGTGTTTTGGAAGACAGATATGTTTTATATTCAACTCCTTCATTGCATATGGACACTTGTAGATGTGGTTATATAAGGGTACTAAGGATTGGAGCTTACTTTGGGAAGGATCCACTTGTATAACTTTTATAATACATACTTGATGATTAATTCCACATCATTTTGTACCTCCCAAATACTTGTATGATCATTTTTATTTCCCTACACACTCATCTTCATTCATATGTTTGGCAATTTTAACCAACCATCTCCTACAAGGCTTAATCAACTTACCTTTTCCAAATTCCTTTCACACACTTTTGACAACAAATTCTTACATTTTAAGCATTACCTATGATTCAAAATCCTTTAGACTATCTTTGTACCTTCTAAACTATTCATTTTATTCAATTTTTCCATCAAAAATTACACAAGATCGTTAAAATTTTTATGGTGATATCATAGATACAATGTATGAGCCCCTACAATTTTGCATCCAAAATTGTCATATCTATGATGTATTCCTAACAAAAATCTATATATACTCATGAGGTATTAGAAAATTTTTTCATTCTCTCATTTCACACATAGGGAGTTCATATTATTTTTTTGGCCTCCAAGCTTCAGAGATTCATATCTTCCTTACTATAACTTTGATTTGAGTCATTCTTGTTTCTTTTTACTCATGAAGTAACCAACTTAGTCCTGGGGAAGAGTATTACTTGTAGTTTGTGTGAATTACATCCAAATTTTCTAATGCCTGAGAGAACAAAAGGTAAGAACAATAAGAGATAATTATATTTGAAACTAATAGAGGCTAATAAACCTAATGATTCTTTCCAAATAGCCATTCAAACATAATTTAAATAAGAAATTAATGATTTCAATAGGTCATAAAGAATAAATTTGTTTAAAAACATTAGAATATTCTTCAATTAAGGACTTTTCTTGAAGAAGTATTTATCCAAGTTACAAATTTTTCTAACTCGGCAATCCCAATAAGAACTAAAGTTAACATTAAGGAATGATTTTGATCAAACCCAAGAATTTGAGGAAGGATTATGAACCATTAGAAATTTTTTTTGAGTTAGTTGGATAATCTCAAAACTACTCATGATTGCAGATGCCTCCTAAGAGACTCAAAGTAAAAGAACCTTTATAAAATAAGGGAGAAAAGATAAGGAAAAAGGTAGAAGAAGAGCTAGAGAACCAACACCTCTTGTGAAGCAAGAGGCTTAGTCTTGCAGCAACCATTAGTCCATACCTACAATAGGACAATCTACACAGGAAAAAGCTAATGCACTACTTGCTCCTGAGTAAGGAAAAGATCTTACACTCTCTAATGAGTGTCTTCAAGCCATCTAGGAGAAGTCCATCATGTCCACTATCATAGTGGAATTGAATTTTGGACTATTTATGGAGTTTGCTCTTGCTGAAGTTTATGAACAACTATAAGCCTTTCCTCTATGGCCCATCATCTCACATAATGATGAATGGTACTTGGTAGAAGTTTATCAATTCTGGAAGAATAAATAGGATGATGCTATGATGAAAGTAGAGGAATCATAGTGCCATACTTATTTGAAGTAATAATCAAGGCACTAAATATTCCAAATGTTAGAGCCAACATTGCTCAAATATCTAATAGGTCCAACACATAGGCAAGAAAATTATGGCTACATAGGGCCTATGGAACTAGTGAGAAAGAGTATAGTGGATTTTCCATGGCTGAGAAAATTTACTTTAAGATTGGAACATGTCATCTATTCTCAACAAAAAGACTAAATAGAATTTTCACCTATGCCACTAGAGGAAGCACCATCTTGATTGGAAAATTCTAGGCTAATATAGCTCATTTGTTATTTTTGGAAATACAAAAGAGATTCAATGAAAAGAAGATAGGGAAACTTACTCTACCATCTCCTTGTCTACACCAATGATGTACAAGCAATAAGATTGTGTTGACAAGCAAGAATATTGGGCTACACCAATGATGTACTCCACAAAGCCTAAAATTCCTCATATGTTGAAATCTCTAGACTAGTGCCACCAAAGAAAGATCACGTGGAGAATTTAGTAGGTACTAAAGGAGCAACAGGATCTACACTAGTAGGAAACATTCTAGCCATGGAAATGGAACAAGCAAGATCCAATGGGTCAACAACAAGCACCAATGGACCAAGGCAAAGTGTTCCTTTGACACATCATGATTATAGATTCTTGATGAGCCATTTGCAACAAATTACTATGATAATAAGTTAGGAAAGCTAAGAGACCTCAAGCGTGTATAGAATCTGAGACAATCCTAATAAGCTTGTCATATCAATAGGACTTGCAATTGGTTAAGTTCCATTGCATGAAAGAGAAGATAAGGACTGGAGAGAACAAATTTCTATGAATGTTGCATCTTTCCAAGTGATGTTGAAAATGAGAAAAGGAGCCATAATAGTGGAATGCAACATCAGGATGCAATAGAAGTAGCTGAAGCCATCTGGTGAGTGGCAAGGTACCCCTATACTCAACCATACGAATACAAGCATTACACGCACGATCCGGTCAAACTCTGCAGACTAAGTGCCTACACGCCTTATGGAACACCTAAGGTTAATCATTCGTAGTCTTCCCAAAATTACTTGTATTTTTCATGGTTGTATGGTTAAGTAAGTCTGAGGTATGTGATTTTGATATCTTTTATGTTTTATCGCCTATGCTAATGAGGGAAAGGGTGAAGATACTAAGTAACTAACTTTAACTAACTAAGTTCTATTGCCTAGCATCAGTATCCGTCCCACTTGCCGTTCACACCCTGAACTAATGCAACCTTCTGGGATTACCAAACGTTATTTGTTACTGGGATTACCAAGTGTAACGTATGTGCTCGAAGCGGTCATATTGAATGCACTTAACTAGGAGTGTTGAGGGTTGAGAAAGATTAACTAGGAAAGTAGTAAATAACATTAATTAAAGTCCTATTTAGCTTAGTCCATGCATTGCAAGGTTTATCCAAAAGTTTGCCTTCATTTTCATACACAAAGGTGTGCTCAGGTACAATATTTGCTCGAATAAAGATCTGTTCACTTTGAGACTCCTACTGCGGGCACATGGAAATTATTCTATCTCTGGAGAGGTAAAACTACCAGAGCTTCGCTAAGGGTCTAGATCTAGATGGAGAAACAAGGGAGAGTCACCTCTTATTTATAGAACTAGCAACGGACTGCAATATCGCATATGCGATATCGCATCCCATCATACCCCCATGATTGAATAAAAACTCATCCTCGAGGCCCTTACAAAATATTGGGAAGGTATGGGATTATTGACTTGAATGGAACTAATCGTGAATGGGATGACATGTGAACGGATCATCACTACAAAACATGACAAAACTGGTGTTCATGACAACAAGAGTGAACACTTTATACAATTGACATCAGGCCTTACTTAGCAGCTGAGAGAGAGAGAGAGAGAGGGAAAAAAGTTTGTTGCTGCCAACACCAAGATTGTGCCTTTCATTGTCCATCCATAAGCACGCCATCCATCTTGTTCCTTGCATAACTGCTTTAGCACTGATCCATTCCAAGTGTTCCCTCCAGGTCCAATCTGTTGTTGTATGATTATCATCTGCACACACAACATAGTCTTATATTAGCAAGGGTAAATGAATCACAATGCAGTTGATACCTGGCTTCGGTGAAAGGTCCATTGGCTGAGTTGTGATGTGGCTTATTGCGGATTTTAAAGATATAATATCGGTGACTACCGAAGGTGCAGGGGCTAGGAGAAAATCGAAAAAATTGGGTCAGGACCCCCATGACTAAGAGCAAACCTTCGATAGCGAGAGAATGGAGAAAAAAAAGGAATAAGAATAAGAAAGATGGGGAAAAAGAGATAATTGTAACATCAATGAAATGGATGTCAAGATGGAAATGAACAAAATAAGGATGATTGCAAAAATGTTTAAGGGAAAGAATTTAACTGGTGCACCAAAGAGGAATGCCAGTGGATCCTCCCCAAAGCAGGCTCATGCCCTTAATGCCTTGACATTCCCACATTTAAAGAGTCCGTAGGCTCTAGAAATGTCATTGGAAACAAAAGTTAAAGTATTAACCACAAGAGTTTACCAAAAAGAAAATAATGCATCAACCAAAATATAGACTACTGATACAACAGGCAATGAGGTGGACAATGGATAAGAACGATGGAGAGAAGAGAATGGAATGGAATCTCAAGAATAAGGTGGTGTACAACCCCTTGTGTATTTAATGATTAATGTGACTTAGTAGATCCCGTTCCAAGTTCGGCCCCAACAAACCACATCCAATGACTTCGCATTAATGCATGCGGCCAATCCATCCACTTGAAGTAACAAGAATGCATCCCTCAAAGAGCCACCACCATTCTAATGAAACAAAAGATGAGAAGACAGGAAGCAAGAAAGGGCCTTAGTTAGAGGGAATGTGTTTTTAGTTCCATAACCAGTGCTTGTAGCCGAAATAATTATTTCATCTAAGGGGTGTGCTTTGAATTTCCACTATTTTTTTTAATTTTTTTTGTGTATGTGCGAGAACCACACGATGCAAGGACTTTGTTATTTTTATTTTTATTGGCTCAACTTCCTGAAAATAAAGCAACATTAGAATGGTAAGAAAACTTAAGAAGAAAACATCCAAGCACCCAAGAGAATGGCCAACACAAATTCATCAAGTTCCCTTGAAGCCACACCCTTTTCACTCCTTGAGTTCTTCCTTAGTTTGAGAAATGCCCAGTCACCGATTCATTGATAGTTTTTATTATTTTGAAAAAAGGGACTATACAGTTCCAAGCCAAGAGAGACGATAGAAATTTGTGGATGCATGGATGATGTGGACTTATTGCCTGTTATAACAAAATAACCATACCTTAGTATTAACATCATAATCTTAAAGGTAAAAACCAAACATTAGCAAGCAAGAGAAAATAGTTCATACCATCTTTGGAGCACTTATTAGGTGACAAACTTAACAAAATGGATGAACACACACACTCACACACAAATAAAAGAAAAGGTATGAATGATGTTGTAAAACAAAAACAAGAAAAGTTAGAGAAATTTGTAAAACAAAAATGTGCAAAACAAAAATGTCTAAAACAAAAACATAAAAAGAAACTGAGGGCCTCAAATGATTAGCATAGGTGACCATCTCCCCCATGACTGAATTGAAAGGGAGAGATCCAAAATAATGAGCATTTGTTTGAATTTCTCAAAAGTGTCCAACTTCTTCCAATTGATGTTTTCAAGTTAAGGGTTGAAAGTTGGCGACGCTCATATTCCAATGTATCTATGCTTTTGTTGTGGGTGCAAGTTGTTCCCCCAGTTCATTCCATGCATGTTGGCAACTTGCAATTTTGATTAGCTGTCAACCACGGGGTGTTCTCTTATTGTGTGGTTGCTACATACAGGCACTTTTTTATGTTGGCTTCTTGGGCACACGGGTTGCATGCAGAAAATGCTAAACATTCCTGTGCATCATCACCCTCTGAGTCACTATATGTGATGCATGGAACTTTCTTCTTATTGATCTTTCCATAAATATTTTCCTTAGATATTTCCAAGGAAAGATCACAGATTTCTAGGCATGCGTTTATTGTACTCAGCCATGCCCTTCCCATTATTATTGGGAAGTCCCCCTTGTCATTGTTTATTTGGATCACTAAGAAATTAGCTGGGTATGACCAACCACACACGGTAGTAACAATGTCCTCAACCTATCCCAAAGGAACAGTGATGGACTGGTCAGCCAGCTGTAATTGAATATTGCTCTTCTTAAGTGGAGGCAGGTTCCAGGCTTTATACATTTCTTGACAGATTAAGTTGACTCTGGAAACTAAGTCAAGAAGAGCCTTATGAGGTTCATTCCCCGTGACTTGGAGATAAATTAGGGGGCTTCTAGGATCAGAGAATTTCTTGGGAATGTGACACACCTTGATCTAGTCAGTAACGGTATGTGTTAACATAACCGTGTGCGTTAAGCTTTGTTGTTGGTTTGAAGGGAGCTTCGAAGCCTTATTTGTTGGAGGAGTGTGTACAGACTCAATTGCTTATGGTTGTGAGAGCTTGTTTGGGCTTTTGGTTCTGAAGAAAGGTCTTCTCTTCATTTGGTTGTTAGAACCAGCAATGGGTTGAAGGTTTACAACTCTCGTAGCATTATGTTGCTGCGGTTGAGTGGGGAGTTTCCCTTGCATCGTTGGAGTAGGTGGTTGTGGAACTATCGACGTAAGAGTGGCGAATGGATTCAGAGGATGGTATGCATGTGGTGTGTCTCCCATAGGAGAAGGAATCCTAAAATACTCCTGAACTTGGTAGTGACGTTGTGGGGTTACATGACCCATAGATTCACTTGGAGAAACCGGCTGCTGCACGTAATAGCCATATGGGTCTGGTTGTCGGTAAGGGTATTGTTGTCTAGGCGATGGCATCCCCCATGATTATGGGTATTGCCACTACTAGTGTTGCCCAATAGGTTGTGGTGGAGTTTCACTTGGATAATATGTTAACGGTTGGTGGAACTGCCTCAGGTTACCTTGGGGATAAGGTATCCTTCGGGGTGCTTACCGTTTGTTAAGTCTTGGGTTGAGTTCATACACCCCAGACTCTTGCAGATGTGAGATTATTGGGCAACATCCCTTAGGATG